>JBAMBO010003467.1:0-180159 GCA_037044535.1 Lordiphosa magnipectinata
GACACCATAGGTAGGTAGTTCCGGTTGGCCCTTAGTGAGGCCGGCTGGTTTTTCTGGGTACCATTAGAAATCCAAGAGGATCTTTGACGTTTTGGCAAATGCCTCTTCGAGAAAGGTGAGACTTGGGGAGTGCAGATGTCTTAATCTTGTTTAAGCGATCGCTGGGCAGCTGCAGATGAGGTGTTCCAGAGTTTCGACGACTCCAGGTTCCTTACATTTCCTGCAGTTGTCCGCTGTCGTGATTCGTAGCTTTTTCGCGTGAGCAGCTGCTAGGCAGTGACCAGAGTTAGTATGCCTATAAGCTGTCTACAGTCTCTTCTTTGAAGCTGTAGCATATAGTGCGTGAGTTTTTTGTGTCTTGTCTTACACATCATTTTTGAGATTCTGCAGCCGGTTGTGTTCTTCCACTTTTCCTCTGCTTCTTTCTCCGCTATCTCCTCCATCTTGCTGTATAGCATCTGTACGGAAATAGATATGTTTAGTGTTGCTTCTTGGCTTAGTACGGTTGCGGCTTTTGCAAGACTGTCAGACATTTCGTTTCCATCAATGCCCCGGTGGCTGGGAGTCCAATAGATTTGCAACTTTCTAGAGGTGCTAAGGGAATCTATTGCCTCCCTGCTTGCCGGAACATTTTTGGAGTTAATAGCGTGTCTCTGCATTGCTTTGATTGCCGCTTGGCTCTCAACGTATATGTTTATTTGGTTGTTTGGTGCGAATTGTTCTGCCAATTCCGCTGCTGGAATATGGTGCAGTGGTCTGGCATTTTAAAGGAGAGCCTCAATTCCGGCTCATTGCAGTATACGGCGGCTCCGACTCCTGAGGCCATCTTGGAGCCGTCTGTGAATAGATGCATTGCTTCCTGGGCCAGTCCTGTACGCCAGTCTTCTGGTCCCAGTAATGCTGATGCGCCTGTAAAGTTGGTTTTTGGGATCATGTAGTCCGTACTACTGTTGATCACTCTACCCACCATGCTGCGCCCATAGCTTTGTAGCGCCATGGTGCCTGCCGCACAAAGATCCAAAAGTTGTTTGGATTTCCGGGGGTTGACTCCTAGGATGTGTTCGAGTGCTTTTGTTGGAGTGGACCTTTGCTGGGCCTTTAACATCAGCTTTAGATATGTGGACTTCTCCGTGGCTTGCCGCCATACCAATATGCCATGTAGTAGTATTGGTCGTATTACTGAGATGAAGAGCCAGTGCGTTAGACTTGGTGATAGGCTCCAAGTGCTGCTTAGCATCATCTTTCCTCCACATTGAGTCTCCATGACAGTTTCCTGTCGATTACTACTCCAAAATAATTTACGTTGTTCTTTGGCGTTAGCGGTGTTCCATTTATCGTAGGTGGAGCCCATTGCGGTACCTTGTATCTCTTGGTGAAGAGAATCAGGTCCGTCTTCTCCGCATTAATACTGAGTCCGGCTTCTGTGGCCCACTTTAGTATCTCTTTGAGAGTGGAGTCCATGATTGAGCTGAGTGTCGATGGATATTACCCCATGATAATTATGCTTATGTCGTCAGCATATGCGGTTATCTTGGTTGCTTTCCTGAGGAATTTTCGTAATAGTTCATTGACCACAAGGTTCTATAGAAGAGGTGACAGGACTCCGCCCTGAGGCGTTCCGCTATGTGCCTCTTTCGTCATGGTTGTGGGACCACACTCGGCTTGTACTCTTCTGCAGCTCTTCTGCAGCCCTTAGGCTTCGCATTATCGTTTCTGTGGTGACGTTGTTAAATATACCAGATATGTCTAGGAATGCTCCCAGTACTAATTCCTGATGGTACAGTGCCTTCTTGATGGTGACTACTAGGGAGTGTAGCGCTGTTTCCACCGATCTCCCTTTCGTGTAGGCGTGCTGATTATCTTCCAAGTTCAGGTTCATGCTTTCTCTTATATGAAGATCTAGTAGTTTTTCTATTGTTTTGAGCAGGAATGATGTGAGGTTTATGGGTCTGTAGTTCTTTGGTTGCACATGACTGCATTTTCCCGCTTTTGGCAGGAATACAACGAGTGCTGTCCTCCAGGCCACAGGTACATAGCTCCATCTCAAGCATGCTTCAAAAATGGTTTGCAGCCATGGGGCGATTGCACATTTTCTCGTCTTTAGCATGACTGGAAATATTAAATCCAGTCCTGGGGATTTGTAACTTGCGAACGAGTCGATCGTCCAACGGATTTTCATTGGGATAATACTGTTGTCTGGTACACTAAGAAAAAAGTAAAACAAATAATTTAGTACGAACGCTTTTGAAAAAAAAATTTGTCGTTCTTGAATTTTTAAGAATTTCTCTCTTAGAATCGAGATACATTCGTTTTAAACATTCTCAATTTGGATTTTTATAGGCAAGGAGGGCGAGGGCAACTTAACATTGAGAGAATAGCGTTGGAGTCGCTCTCGCAGAGAGAGAGAGGGCGCATGCGCAGTGTCCGTCTTTCGTTTTCAGCTGATTGTAACTATGTGCTTTTCACAGGTTTAATCTCATCCAGAGTTTCAAAGACAAGTATGTGGCAAGGTGTCTGTGTTGGCGCGTCAACTCAATTCACAGAACTAGAACTTAAGTGTGTGCGCTTCTTGCAATTGATTAGCCACAGAAACAATTCCTCACAACAGTCAAGCTTGACTTTATGATGCCACAATAGGGAGTAGTATGTCTTCAAACACGTGGATTTACTTGCCTTTTAACCTTATTGGTCGATAGCAAACGGAAATAAATCAGAACCACGACGAGAAGTTGGCTTCGATTGCTCTCACATATGCATGCATACATATAATTATCGAATGAGTGATCGATAGTCAAAGAAATTGTTCCGTATATTTCCATTTCGTTACATTCATCCGTTACAATCCATAAGAAGAAACTGATTTCTATACCTAGAAAGAATCTCTTTCTTATCCCTGGATGAAACTTTTTCGGACCCCTTAAAGATTGCGATTATAAAGCGATCTACTTATCTTCCGCGAAAAAGGGAAAAGCACATATTTTTAGGGCCGATTTCTCTTCTTCAAGATACATAGCTGCTTTGTCTCAGATAAGCTCATAATTTACTCTGCAATTTGTAAGTTTTTGTGACATATATGTAGCTCTATGTAGAAGATGAGAAATTTTTAAATTGTTTGGGAAAATTTGTTGTAAAGCTAAGAAATAGTTTCCTAGGAACACGCTCAAATCTGGTGCAAATTAAAATTTTGGGCATTCCTTCTAAAACCTGAAATAAGTCAATTTCGGCAGCTTTGTTAAAAAATGCAATAAAATAACTAAAATCCCAAATATTCTTTTGCTATTAATTAAACTAAAACTTAGATTTCTTTTCTTACTTAAAATATACCCAGCCTTGAAGCCTTTTCCACATCAAAACTCACACACATTAATCGCTGTCAAGTGACTTCACACTGGACTCTTTGAAAGTTGTTTGCCCAAAATGTTTCTGCTTAAGCCAGCCACAACAAGTAGAACGCTTAGTTGGATCTCTAAGTATGCATATTCCGGACGACTTATTATGCTCACAAATTTTCAACTGCCTTGGCACAAGTTTCCACACACAACAGCCACAACAGAACTTTCACTTGGCAAGCCGTCGATAAAGAGAGAGAGGGAGGCAAACATGAAACTTGTTAAATAAGACTTCTAAATTCATTTGGCCGAAACGCAACTTAACACCAAGTAAAAAAAAACCTACAGCAACTACATAAAAAAAAAGAGAGGGAACAACTTCATCAAACGGTTGTGGTTGCTGTGCAAATATATTTGGCAATTCTTGGAGCGTAAAGAAAATAGAAAACTGCTTTACAACCCGGCTTGCAGTTTATATAAGCTGAGCCGCATCAGGCGATGTTGAGCTGCCACTTGGCCACCTAAAAGTATGCAACACTTTCTCAACTCCCGCCTTGGCCAGCGTACAAAAGTTTCGGGTTTTGTTTTCATCTCTCTTGTGCATTTTCATTAAATAGTCCGGTTGTTGCTGTTGCTGTTGTTGTTGTTGTTATTGTTGTTACTGCTATTGTACTTTGCATATTTTAACTGCTTATAACGCGCCACGTCCCACCCTCCTTACCCAAAAGAGCATTGTAATAAAAAACAACAACAGCAAATTTCTTGTTCGCGCGCGCTCAACATACAAAAAAAAAAAAAAATGGAAAGTAAACTACTTTTGTGTTTCTTATTATCATGTCCTTTGTGCTTGTCATTTGTTTAGAAGTTTTTTCTAGGGTAGCAAAATGGGTATTTGGTTTTTGGCAAGCAGGCCTAGATGAATGAAAGTAGCCTTGAACGATTGATGGAAGATTTCAAACTGAAACAGTACTTTGATATGGCTTAGAACTGTGGCTATATGGCCTCTCATTCCTCATCTTTGACAGTTGTGGCTTGCTAGAAGCGTACAGAGTAGTGCAACATGGACTTGTACATGTCTTAGATATCTAAAATATGTTAAATACCTAAGCTGACCTCAACATCAAAATGTTACAATAAGTTCACCCCTCGCCTCAATGATAATATTCCAAACGAGAACTTCAATTCTTTTCTTGCATAGCTTTAGTTAACTTTTTAGTTAGTCCTTTCGATCACTTAGTCTGCGGAACTAAATGATTCGCAAAACTTTTGCGATTTTGAATCCAAATTTGGTGTAAAACCCGTTTTCAAATCGCAAAATTCATGAGAAAGTGAAATAAAAGCAAGAGGAATAAGAAAAGACAAAGGAGAAAGGTAAGACAAGTCAAAGAGAACAAGCGTTGCCCACGGCCTATGCGCACAGCGCGCATTCCTCGTTGTTTTGCGTAAAGGCACTCACGCAGACAACTTCGTATGTTTTCTTTGTTCTCTTTCTCTCTTCTTGCCAAATCGAACGCAACTACAAATATGTATGGGTACACAGAAAAAAAAAAGTCAGTATATTTTCAATCCTTTTAATCTTGAAGTAAGCCCGGCATGAGTTCGAAAATTCAATCTCAATTTACAGTATATTGAAGACAATTCAAGCTTTCAGGGTATGGCCCAAGCCTTTCGAACTTGTATCATTCCAAATGTGCTTACTTCAATCCCCTTTAAGATCACATGTTCATAATTAAGAGAGCAAGAGCGACAAAGTTTAATTAGCATTTTTGACATGCGGCAACAAACGATGGCGATGGTCGTGAGCGATGAGATGCCATTCCATTCGTGTTCAGAGTGCGTAAGGTCGTGGGTTCGAATCCCAATTGAGCCGAATAAATTTGTATATTTCTTTGTTTTTCAGAAGTTTTAAATAAACCAAAACTGGTGTCTTGAAGTGTATAAGGATTATCCTATGGAATATAGCGGAGGAAAGGAGGAAGAGAGGTATCTTTCCTGGGATAAAATCCATACATATCGAGCTCAAAAACAATCTCGAACTTGCTTAAACTGATCCTGTATTGAGATTAAATTGTTCTCGAATTGTTGTTGCTTAATTCAATCTTTTTTAAGATTACCCCGGGATAAATGTAATCCTTTTTAGGATTAAAAAAGTCGGATCAGTTCAATCCTTTCTCGTTCTTTTTCATTACCGATTGGGTATGATTTGATCCCGTATGGATTGATTGTTTTTTTTAAGTGTACTCTTCATCGTTGATTTTGTTGTTGGTGACATATGATCTAGAGTAAATCAGACAGCCCCAACCACAAACTTACCTCAGCAGGCCAAAATCAGTTTAACCTTTCTTTTTCTTGTAGTTGTTGTTGCTTTAGAAATACTTTCTTCATTTGTATTGGTGTCTACGCCGCCGTAAGCTGGCTCTAGGCACCTCTGCATCCAACAATAAGCAAAAACAAAAAAAAAACTAAAGATTTTGAAGTACACTGCTCGCCACTTGAATAGGACACCCTGTATGCTCTCTTTAAAACTGCTCGTAACTCGAAAACGAAATGGTAGAATAACGGTATTTTTTGCATATTATCTTTGTGCAAGCATTCTTCGCTCTTTCTGGTATATTCCAAGTTTTGGAATAGAACCGTTATAAAGTTGTTTGCACTTTATGTGAGCATTCGCTAAAACTCAATGGAATTTTAGCGCCACTTGAATAGAACATGCATTTTATTTGGTCGGTATCGCTGACACGTGCACACAAATTTTGGTTTACTTAAACTTTTTGCTTTAATTGAAGTGTATATAAAATTAAAAAAAAATTAAAATGGGGCGTGGCACTTTATTATCTGAGACGGAGAAAGGAAAAATCCAAGCAAGGATTCTGGCCTTTCTATTGCCAAAATAGCAAAAAAAATCGACAGGAGCCGTCACCCCAAACCAATTTTTTAAATAATGAGGCTAATTATGGTAAAAACATGAAGGGCCGCACCCACAGTGTGCTTACCATCGCGGACAAGCGACTTATATTAAGAGAAGATTCCAATTCGCACGACTCTTTGGCCAAGATGAGGGAAAAATGCAACGTTAAAGCAAGTTTGACAACCATGCGTCGTGTTATTAATAATGCTACACACCTGAAGAGACTAAAAATCTAGAAGAAGTTACAACGCCTTGATTTCGCGCGCGCACATGTCACCTGGACTTCGGAGTGGCAAAGTGTTGTCTTTTCGGACGAAAAAAAGTTTAATTTGGAGTGCCCCGATGGCTACAGCTACTATTTTCATGATCTTCGAAAAGAACCACACCATCTTGATAAGTTGCACAGCAGTGCTGGAGGTATTATGGTATGGGGGGCCATTTCCTATTATGGCTTGAATGTGAGCTTAAATTTATTCCAACCACCATGAATGCGTTGTGTTATAATGGTATATTGAAAGAGGCCTTTCCACACTTCCAAACTCTTTTTGCAAATCTAAAATGGATTAATCAACATGAGAATGCCCCTATACATACGGTCCGGATTGTTAAATCGTATATAGCGAGCCAAAACGTGAAGTTATTAAACTGGCCACCCTATTCACCGGACTTGAATATCATTGAGAATGTGTGGGGATGGCTAACACGTGAAGTATATGGATCAGGTCAGCAATATTCGAGCGTTCCCGAACTAATTGCAGCTATCAAATTAGCATGGGGCTCGATGTCGTTGAATTATTTGGGAAAATTGTATGCATCCCTTCCAGACCGAATGTGTGAGGTTTTGGAGAAAAAATGAGGCTCAACACACTATTAAAAACTTTTTTTGGTTTAAAAACATGTTAGTAATTTCTTATTTAAGTAATATTCTTATTTGAAAAGGATTGAAATATTCTTAAATGGTTTTTAGATAAAGTGTCCTATTCAAGTGGTGCAAAATTAAGACTCCAAAATTTGTTACTTATTGGTTAACAATGTTTTTTGTATACTTACAACTTTTGAATAATTTTGTAATTTTCGTCTAATTACGACATTTAAATAAACTTTATAAGAAAACAAAAATTATTTTCCTAGATGGCTTGGTTTAGCAGCAATTAACTATAGAAAATCGACTTTAGAGGTGTCCTATTTAAGTGGCGAGCAGTATATATTCCAAGAAGGCAAGTTCACTCAGAAAAAAATTCGTTCTAAATCTATCGAAATCAAGCCCATTCGTTGACAAAAGTAGAGTAATCCTGCTTTTTCTTGAACCGTGAACAGCGGGTATCATATTATAAATATTTTGTGCTCACTTTATGAACGGCTTGGGCATGATTTAAGATCATTTTAGGCTAAAAAAAAATATTTTTCAGAAGTAAATTAATTTTAAATTCTATTTATATAAGTTTTCTTTCTGAATTCCAAGGGGGTCGAGAACTCAGAACCTCGCTGCAACTTGAACGCAAGAGTCGGCATCTCTACCATCACGACTATCGACCTCACTCAAAGCGCTGCGGCGAATGGCATTAAAGAAGGCAAAGCTCTGGTTGCTGAGTGCTTTTCTGAAGCTTTACCTTACTTGTAGCACGTTAGGGAGACAAAAGCTAGAGTTCGAGTCAACGTTCACCCGAAGATTTTTTAGTTGTTATTGTTTATTATGTTTTTTTTTTGGTTTTAAATATTAATAATTATTGTAGAATGTAAAATTTTTCTCTATGTACCATGTTCGCACTTCGGATATGACTAGTGACCGTTTTAGTAAGTGTTTTTCCGTGAACGTCGGGCTTGCTTTGTGAACGTTAATTCACGAACGAAATCGTTCAAATTGGAGTCCGATTGTGCTGGGTTATTAAAGGTCGATTTTTTCTTAGTGTTGTTTCGAAACTAGTACTGTTTTGGTTTATTGCGATCGCGATTTCGAAGCGGTTCAGCGTTTCAGATTTAACATTTCAGAGAAATGAAGATAGGAAAGGAAGCGGCTTTTAAATAGGTGTTGGCGGCTCTGTATCATGGATTGACTGTTGTGTTGGCCCACTCATATTCCAAACATTGTGAAGCATATGCGTAATTGCTTGTTAATCTGAACCCTTTCTCTTAAATCTAGGTTCCCAAAGTGTTAAAGTTGGAAGTTTTTTTATCACTGCAGTTAGGCATACGAGTGTTTCCTCACCCTCAGCAGTATTAATAGCTCTAGTAATGCCTTGCGAATTGTGCAACAGACCACAGACCGCATGTCTTATTAATGAAATTGTTATTGATGCTGATGCCGCCAACACCAGTGAATCCTTAACTTCATATTTTGTATGATATATATTTAATTTCCTTACCCAAGTCTCAAGCCGATATGCTTTCCCAACGCTAGCTAAAAATGCCAAAGAATAAAATAATGACTGATTACTATAGATAGTAAAAAGTTACCATTGATAGTGTGACACAAAACCACTTATTCGATATATCGCTAGTACTATCGATGTTTTTGCAGCTCTACCCGGTACCCTTCTGCACTTAACAAGCAACGTATGGAATGGCGCGACCATTGAGCTATTATTCACTTTATTATCTTCCCATCTAGACGGCTACTTATACTTTTCTGTGTGATTGAGTGGTTGGGCTGACAAACTCTCTCTCTCTCTCTCTCTTGCTCTGCCGAAAACCAATTTTTGTGTTGTTATAAAGCAAATACGATCCGATTGAGCACAACTATACTAATTTGAACAATACTTGGGACATTTGTTGTCAAACGAGAAGGCCAAGCTAACTTCGTCTGTGCCGAAGTTTTTATACCCTTGCAAATGATGTTTTTGAAATGTCAGAGTTTAAGAACGCTTATATAAAAATCTAACATTTTTTTAACTGAAACCCATTTTCATACAGGTAAACATCTGATTTCGCCCAAATTTCACGAATGTTTTTGAAAACATATCAAATTAACCATCGCGGAGTTTAAGAAAGATAAAATTTAAAACAGAAAAGTTTTTCTCACTAAGACTCATTTTCCTACCGATCTGTCCTATGGCAACCATAAGATATAGTCACCCGATGTCGATCAACTTTTTCAAATTAGTTTAATATTAGAAGAACCGAAGAATCACCGACTTTAAGAACTATTTTTTTAAAACAAAAAAGTTTTTTTCACTAAGACCCAATTTTCCACCGATCGGTCCTATGGCAGCTATAAGATATAGTTATTCGATTTTGACCAAAATTTGCAAATCTGTTTGAAAGCATATAATATTAGTTATCGCCGAGTTTAATCACGTTAACATTGAAAACAAAAAAGTTTTTCTCACTAAAACCCATTTTTCGACCTATGGTTCCTATGGCAGCTATAAGATATAGTCATCCGATTTTGACCAAAATTTTCAAATCTGTTTGAAATTATATAATATTATTAATGACCGAGTTTAATCACGTTAACATTGGAAACAAAAAAGTTTTTCTCACTAAAACCCATTTTTCGACCTATGGTTCCTATGGCAGCTATAAGATATAGTCATCCGATTTTGCCAAAAATTTGCAAATCTGTTTGAAATTATATAATATTATTAATGACCGAGTTTAATCACGTTAACATTGGAAACAAAAAAGTTTTTCTCACTAAAACCCATTTTTCGACCTATGGTTCCTATGGCAGCTATAAGATATAGTCATCCGATTTTGACCAAAATTTGCAAATCTGTTTGAAAGTATATCATATTATTAATGACCGAGTTTAATCACGTTAACATTGAAAACAAAAAAGTTTTTCTCACTAAAACCCATTTTTCGACCTATGGTTCCTATGGCAGCTATAAGATATAGTCATCCGATTTTGACCAAAATTTTCAAATCTGTTTGAAATTATATAATATTATTAATGACCGAGTTTAATCACGTTAACATTGGAAACAAAAAAGTTTTTCTCACTAAAACCCATTTTTCGACCTATGGTTCCTATGGCAGCTATAAGATATAGTCATCCGATTTTGACCAAAATTTGCAAATTTGTTTAAAAGTATATAATATTATTAATGACCCAGTTTAATCACGTTAACATTGGAAACAAAAAAGTTTTTCTCACTAAAACCCATTTTTCGACCGATGGTTCCTATGGCAGCTATAAGATATAGTGATCCGATCTGGTCGGTTCCGACATATTAGCAGCGTGCAGTAAAAAGAAGACTCTGTGCAAAATTTCAGCTAGATAGCTTTAAAACTGAGAGACGAGCTTGCGTAGAAACAGACGGAAAGACAGACGGACGGACAAAGCTCAATGAACTCAGCTCGTCCCCCTGATCAAGAATATATATAGTTTATGGGGTCGGAAATGAATATTTTTATGCGTTGCAAACTTCTGGGCAAAATTATTGTAAAAATTGTGTAGAAATGGAGCAATTAGATTTTGTTTTTCAAAAATTTTTCCTTGAAATTTTTTGTCATAGAAGTGGGTCCAAATCCGATTCTTTGTTTAGGGACGCGAACAGATTCGATAGTTAAGTCAGGAACAGAATGTGGAAATGAATTAAGCATTTTAATGTAGCAATCTTGGCTGGCCCTCTTTGGGGGTTGTTAAGCCAATTTTACATTACATAACCTACTGTTAACCTACTGTAAGGCCACTGTTAACCTATTGTTAAACCACTGTTAGCCCACTTTTAACCTACCGTTAACAGTGTGTTAACCTACTGCCTACGGTCTGTTAACACACTGTTAATGGCCTGTTAACCCCCTGTTTACGCACTGTTCACCCACTATTAACCCACTGTTAACGCACTGTAAACTTCCAGCTAGCCCACTGTCAACTCAGTGTTCCCCTCTACCCATCCTCCCACAAACAGACACACAACCCACCTACTGCTACGGCAAATGGTAAAAGCGGCTGGCTTTGCAAATACAATATGCAAAGACAAAAGCGTAACCCAAGAAATCTGTCTCAAAGACAAAATTGTTCTAGCTTTAGTCCCCCAGTCGAACGTCCATTTTCCACAGCCGTCACATTTACTATCAAAGCCGTTAGCTATGAAGTAGCTTCTATAATTTTGCTGTAGTTTCAGTTCTCCTGCTAATTATTTAAAATGTTAAAATGGAAATTGAAGAAAGTTACAGCAACCACAACAATAGGATCTCATTGATCTGGCATCAAGCTGATTTATTCAAATTTTTGTATATTAACAGAGTTTGTGTATGTTAACCGTATCCTTTTCAACTTTTCAACCACAGGGTATCAACCATACTAAACTGTTAGTGTTTACTTCAGAGTTTACATTGTTCTTTGGGTTGTAACAATGAAAATGATTGCTCACCAGCGTTGCTCAAGGCGTTACATGGGCTCGTAACGGAAAAAATGAAAAACCACCTTAAAAAAAAGAAATGGCAAATTTAATTGGCTTAAGGAATCAAATAAGTCCCAAGCAAGCAAATGTTCAAGCAACAATTGCCCGCAAGGTTTTCTGGCCAAATCGAACCCACACTCACACACACTCTCTCTCTCTCTCTCTCTGGCTGCCAATTGCAACTGCATTGTTGTGGTTGTAATTTGTTTTATTGCCAATTGTCTTGTCATGTCTCTGTTTGTCTCTTGACTTGGTTTTTATGACTTTGCCAACAGCAGTTTTATAGCCCCAGACGCGACCACGCCCTAAAAACAACAAGAGGAACAATGGGTGAATGCTACACAACTTTAGTGTTGAGCGGCTTTTGTTGTTGTGTTTAACTTAATTTGCAGTTTTGTGTGACTTGCTTTTTAGGTGCGGCCGTTGCTCTTGTTGGTCTTAATTGGTTTTATGGACCCAAATTAATTTGTGCATATTATAATAATTAGAAGTGTTGCACAATTAGAAAAAGAAAAAAAATTGCACACAAACATAACCATAGCCCCAAAGGGCTCTCATGTCTGGCCTGTCGTTGTGTGCTATGTTTGCTATGAGCTTTTAATTAGCATTAAATTACTTTTATTCACACACCAATGCGCCGGGGCATATGCTGCACCTTGTTCTAGCTGCCAGTTAAGTTACTTTAGTTTGTTTGCCTTTGGGACTTTTGAAAATAAAGCCCATTTTAGCCTGTTTCACTTGGTTACTAGAGTGTTTGAGCTATATATTATTTCTCAATAGCATAGGCATCGTACATGAAGAAGTTTTCTGTGAGAATTTAGGCACTTGATTAGATGTAAGAATTTAATCTGTAATAATTGCCTGGATTTCGATATAAAGCCCATTTTTGTGGAGTTACTTAAGAGAATGTGAAAGCTTTTGTTGGATTAATTAAGAAGAAAAGCAAGAACTTTTCAAACTAAATAAAAAGGGGAAATAAATGCACTCAGCTGAATCAGTTTTTTATATTCGAATTATTATTTTACACACTATTTATACACGATTTTCTATTTACAACTCACATTCAAAAAGCATGCCGACGTTGCAGTTGGCAGACTACGTAGCAAGGCGACGACAATGAGTTGGCTTCTCAACGCCAACAACAAACTGTCATTAAAAAACATAGTCCTCATATACAAGATCATCCTGGCTCCGATATGGCGTTACGATGTACAGGCATATGGCAACCCACCTGACAAAAATCAGGGTTTTTCAAGCCAAATTCCTTAGAAGAATCACAGGGGCTGTGTCGTACATTGGTACACGGGACATCGAGCGAGAATGCGGTGTTCCTATGATTGACGATACCTTGATAAAGTAGCGTGCCACCCAAACAACCTTGCCAGACGTCTCCTGCGAAGAAGGAGAATAAACGGGATCAGGGCAGGAAGGAGAATTCAAAGGATCCATCCCACTGACCTTGCTAATCGAAGGATCTAGCCCTAATATGCCCACCTACTACAGCATAACAAATGTATGCTAAGTAATAGACAATTATAAAATACTATCACATAAGCTACAAAAACAACGCAATTAGAAAATCTAGAAGTTAAAATCCCTACAACTAGAACTACACGATAAACAAACATGTACCACAGCAAAAGCTTAATAAATGAAAATGAACTCTAGTTGAGTTTATAGTTTTCTGGGTTACACCAAGAATCCAAAAAAGTACGATCCTTGCACTCAATAACAAATGTCATACTAAGTTTAGGTATGTTCGAAATTGAATTTAGACCGTTTTTTTGTTTAAATTGCCGCCATGTTGTGAATTTATATCGATATTTTAATGTTAAGGTATCGTAATCGAATGATGGTCACACTGTGTATAGAATGGACAATGATGAGACCGAGTGTAATACGCTGTTTACACTGCGGTCGTACGACCTTTTTTGGTATTTTTTGCCTGAGACCGGTCGTCCGGCCATACAAAATTATGGAAGTTTACTTTGAATTTGGGACGGTCGCAGACTCCACGACCGAAAAATATCAGTGATGGCAGACCCTATTCACCTCAAAAATGTGGCAGCCTTGTGCAATTTTTATCGATAGCTATCGGAATATGCAACCGCGTAAATATAAGAATAGCAATAAGAAGATAAACAAATGTAAACGACAGGTTAAAAGTAAGTACGAAAAATGGATATAAATCTGGTTTGTATAGAATTATTCATTTATCTTAAAGCCATAAGAAACTTCAAATGAAAATGTGCTTTTCAGACCCAGCTAAAAGTGACCATAACCAAATCGAGCTGTTGGAAGACTTTTCAGTCCACTTGAAGGACTCCTCATGCAGTTCGAAGCCGAAAAAGCGTAGACTGGACCGCGGCGAGGCCTTAAACTCCCATCTACAGGAGGCAAATCGAATTACGAGCGAGACAGCAGATAAAATGATTGAGTCCTCATAAAAGCGAAACCGAATCCTAGAGCAGATTGCTACCAACCAAGAGTAGATGTTGGAAATTTTGGCCAAGGAGTCACATTGTCAATAACATATTAAAAAACTTTATTTATAATTGTACTGATTCGTTAGAATTAAAGAAAGATGCTAGAGCACATCGAATCTCATTTGGAACACTTTGAGTCCCTTCTATTAAAAGGTATTGGTATTAGCTTGCTCCTATTCAACATTTTCAGTAATGGAGGTCCAATTTTCTTGAAAACGGCTGTTGTGCGCATTCAAGAAATTGGGCAAAACACAGCAGCATATACTAATTGCGTTTGCGTGCTTCATTTAGTTATCCATGCACTTCCCAAGGCGACGAAATCTTCCTTTAACGTACTCAAATGCATTTTCCACTACGCGTCTAGCTTTTGAGAGATAATAATTGAATAACTTTTGCTCCTCCGGTGCTTCTGTGGAAAATGGGTAGGACTTCATCAAAGTTTACGAGAATCTATGCCGAATCGCCAATGAGCATTGCCTGCTACCTATGCATCATGCGTTGGCTTGAAATATATGGGTTTCATCTATTGCCCGCTTCAGCTGGGACCGCTCATATATTTGCAAGTCGTTACATCGACCAGGAGTGCCAACATTAATGTAAAGAAATTGGTATCGATGGTTTACTAGAGCAAAAAGTACTACGGAGTACCACCTTTTATAGTTATAAAAGTCCGTGGCGTCTTGCTTTGGTGGCATCACTTCAATGTGGCAGCCGTCGATCGCACCAAAACATTGAGAAAATCCCAGTTGCTCAAACCCTTTCACGCATTCTTCCACTTTGTCCTGAGTGAGAATATCTGATCCCAGATATTCAGGTGCAAGTGTTTTCCATGCAAAATTCATTTAAAATATTGCATAAACTTACCTTGGACACACCAAACATTCGCGCAATTGTTCTATATTACTCAGAAGAACTCAAGGTGTATAGCGCTATTGCAACTCTTTTCTCTAATGGAATGGCTACGCGATTGTATCTTTCCGTGTGAGCTGGGCCAATTTGCTGACCAGTTCGTAAAACAAGTTTTTTTCCATTTTGAAAAATTCTTTAAATTGGGCAGGAGTTGCCTTGGGCACGTCAGCCACCCAAAAGCACCCGAAACGATCCTTCAAATAAAATATGCAATATATTAGTTAATAAATCAAACAAGCGGTAGATATTGTCGTTACATGCATCAACAAATCTCTTGGAATTGGCTCTGATTCCAAGGCGTTTATAATTGTTCACTTTTAATTGCGATTACGCAGATTTACAAAAGCATTTCATCCTCACTAGCCACATTTTTAATTATATCCACGACCATCTGCATCTCCGTAGTCACGTAAAGAATGTTTTTTTTTTTCCATTTTGTAGACAAAACTTCAAAATTTAACACCAAAATTCCAATTAAATTTAAAGTAAACAAAAAACAGCTGATTGACGTTTGGGACTATTTGCGACTTTTCGCTCAATGTAAACACCTAAAAGGTCGTAGCCCCAAAAAAAGGCGTACGACCGCAGTGTAAATTCGGTAGTTTTTTTTTTTTTAAGGATTTGTTTATTTATTTAGTAGCCCTACTACTAAATTGTTACAACTTACTGTTACTTATTTCAATAACTTATATCTTAGTGTAAGGGCCGATTTCTCATCTTCTAAATAAGTCAGAAATAGCTATTCGACAAGTAACTCTATACAACAGATAAAGTCCCGCATAACCAAATTGGATTACAGCACCTATGTATAAACTTATCTAAAACGTTTACATACGAATGACAAATTCTCTAATGAAGTGGTAGCACTTCCAGTGAAAATCTGGCATCAATGTTAAATAGCTGATTTGCTGTGTTAAAAGTTTGTCTGTCATCTGAAATTATGGAAAAAAGGCAACGTGCTAAGAATTTTGCAGACGAGGAGTAATTGGAACTAGAAGCTCTAGTTGAGGATTCATCGAGAACAAGAAGTCAGATGCGGTCACTTGAAAACAATGGGAGCAAGCATGGGCCAAACTGGAGTCCACTTACGCTAGCAAGACCGGTATTCAGCGCACTGCTCAGGCTCTTAAGAGGGAAGAGGGAAAGATTCCGTACAGCTGGGCCGTCAGCCTTTGTCCAAAAGAGTTTCTGACATGTCGGAAAAAATAATGGAAATGATTGGCAAATCTGCCTCTGCTGGCGAGAACAGTTTTGACAGTTGATAGTAAGTATAAAACGAACTATTTTCTTCAAGACATGGATGTACATAATCAAATCTTTTACAGATGTTATTGATTTGGAAGAGGATGGTCAGCTAAGGGAGGCTGATTTAAAAGAGCTCCAAAATTACATAAAACACAAAGATGTAGGAGGTCGCCGATCCATCAACCTTTAATTCAAAGTGGACCCCTGCACAACTCTGAAAGCCTAAATTCAAAAAAGGACTCATCCAAAAGTTGCTTACAGCCGCACGCTTCAAGAAGAAAAAATAGAGGAAAGCTAACTTCGGCTCGACCGAAGTTTTTATACCCTTGTAGCTTGTATGACTTATATAAATTAGTAGACACAAATATGTACATTCGGCCAAATGTACACATTTGTGACAAGGCCTCCTATATACATTTTGTACACCCAATTTCTATGCCAGCTATACTATATAGTTGTCCTATCAAACTTGGTGGAATTATGTGAAAGCATAGAAAACTTATAAATACGAGGTTTGGGGACGTTTGCGTTGAAGACAAAAAAGTTTTTTCTCACTAAAACTACTTTTTCAACTGATGGTTCCTGTGGCAACTATATGCTATAGTCATCCGATCTGGCCGGTTCCGACAAATGTGCAGCGTATTTCCCCAAGAGTCTTTGTGCAAGGTTTGGTTAAGATACAAATAAAGATGAAATCGTAATTAATGATGATATGATTGGTTTCATGCAATGGTTACAAAGCTTTAAAAGAGTATAACTCTGGAACGGTGAGGGCAAATTAAAATGTTTTATTGTTGAATTAATTTTAAAATTTACCCATCTTTTAAACTGCATCACAAGTTTTTTTGATTTTCATAGAAATTTTAAGAGTTATAATGCGTTATTTACAAAATTTATGAAAAATTTACTAAAAAATTTAGTATATTAGCAAAAGCATAGCCAAAACTTATCGTTTATGCTCGTAAAAGTAAAATTTTGACATTTTCCTTTAAAAATGCTGATTTGAAAACTAAGAAAATCGTGATTATTTACAAAGTTATATGTAAAATTCAAAAACAGTACGGACAACCCGATTTTTGGGGAAAATTCGACTTGCGCGACCTCTAAACGTTTTCCGAAAAATCTGAAAAAAAAAAACAAAATATACATAATATGTAAGTTAATTAAATCAAAATCAATTCATTTCTGATTTTGGAAAAAATGAATTAATTCAAAATATGTCAATTCGATGCCTGAATGATGCTCAGGAATGATCCAAAATTGAATCATTTGCTTACAGCCCTGATACATATGTGTGGGCATACATTTTGAGAAGATCTTTTCGTACAATTAAGGTACAAATACGCTGCAGAAGAGTAGTTAGCAGCATATAGTAGTTAGTCGAAAAACTAAATTTTGTTCAGAATGTCATGGCTTTGCTTATGCAATCTTATCTATGAGCCACTCGTAAATCAAGATGCCTGATTGTCTGGTCAAGATTAAGCTTTTAAAGCGTAGCAAACTCAAAAAACAAATCCAGTTGTACGTTTGTTAAATCAGAGATAATGCTGCCAAATAATTCAATAGCTACCAATTGTAGTTTCAGTTAAGCAGAATCGAATACAAAACTTTAGTCGTGCCACAGACCTGAAGACAATAGGAACTGTAAAATGGCAAACTACCTATATATAATTTCATTGCTGGGGCTGTGCCTGTTTGTGGGTATGTCAGAGTCGCGCACGGGTATCCAAGATGTGAGCGAGAAACACCAATTGACCACGCAGGTGGAACCACTGCTGGGACGCAGCAGACCCACCCCGGAGACTTATAACACTTTACGCAATGCTTTTTTCCGCTTTGAGGAATCCCGCATGGTGGGTCATGATTTGGAATTGACGGAGCGTGAGCAGCAGGCCAATGAGACCATAATGAAGGCCAAGATTTATGAGTACACCGAGGGTCTGGCTACACCGCATCTTTTCAAACCATCACAGCATATATTCGATGTGCTGGAGAAGATACAAGGCACTGAACTTTTTAAAATGCTCAAGAAGATGCCTAAGGGAGCGGTGTTGCATGGACATGGCACTGCTTTATGTAGCACCGCCTGCTTAATTAAGCTGTCGTACTATGAGAATTTGTGGGTTTGCCAACAGACGGGAGATATGGAGGCCACTGCCTTGCGTTTTGCCAGAACCAAGCCCGAGGCTTTGACTGATCCGCATTGTGAGTGGAGTTTGTTGTCGGAAGTGAGAAAGCAGCATGGCGCTGACAAGGTGGACACATATCTGGCGGAACGTCTTACCCTTTATCCCAACAAGAAGTTTGAGGATAATAATGCTGCTTGGGCAGATTTCAGAAAAATTTTCAGTCTAGTCAATGGAATGGTGTTGTATGCACCAGTCTGGGCGGACTATTATTATAATGCTTTGGAAGAGTTCTTGGAGGATGGAGTGCAGTATGTGGAGATCAGAATTGCGTTGCCCAATGTAAGTAGTACACAGACTGGATAGCTTGAACATCGTAAAAAGGATATGAAAAATATTCATTTAATGTTAAATTGATCTTAGATTTTCATCCAAAAGAGCTGAAAATCATACAAAGGATATGGAAAATAAGGATCCTTTTCTTTGCTGTGTGAAATGAAAAGTCTAAAAGTGATTTTAACTCAATTTTTATGTTTAAAGCTCTACGATTTGGATGGCAATCAGTTTACTAAGTTGGATACCGTGCGCATTTATGTGGAAACTTTGGCCAAGTTCAAGGCAGTTCATCCTGATTTTATAGGCTCGCGTATGATCTATGCTCCTTCGCGTAATACCTATGCAGAGGGAGTCAACGGCTATATCGAAGTCTTAAAACAAATCAAGGTGAATTTTTAGCTTTAACCTAAATTACTCCGTGTTACTTTCTTTGCTTTTACCAATTTAGGCGGAATATCCAGACTTTGTGGCTGGCTTTGATTTGGTGGGTCAAGAGGAGCTGGGACGTCCTTTAAGAGACTTTGCCGATCAGTTGCTAACGATACCAGATGACATTGACTTTTATTTTCATGCTGGCGAAACCAATTGGTTTGGCTCCACCGTCGATGAGAATCTTATCGATGCCATTCTGCTGGGCACCAAACGTATAGGTCATGGCTATGGTCTGGTCAAGCATCCTGTAGTCTTGGACATGCTTAAGAAATTGAATGTGGCCATTGAAGTGAATCCCATTTCGAATCAAGTACTCCAGCTGGTTAGCGATTTTCGTAATCATCCATGTGCTCATTACTTTGCCGCTGGCTATCCGGTGGTCATCTCATCCGATGATCCTTCCTTCTGGAAGGCCACACCCTTGACGCATGACTTTTACATTGCCTTCTTGGGCATCGCCTCACAGCATGCGGACTTGCGTTTGCTTAAGAAATTGGCCCTGAATTCTATACAATACAGCTCTCTGTCCACGGATCAGCAATTCGAAGCCTTGGGCAAGTGGCAAACCAAATGGGATGACTTTATTGCAGAGATAAACAATGAGCAGAAAAATGGAGCCTCACCCGGTCAGCACCTCGATTGACTAGCACGGGTGGTGACAGCGCTACTGGTCTGCCTCTCCCTACTGAGCCTTGGCCCTTGGCACTAGTCGGACTCCCCAACTCCCATTTGATAACGACTTCCTCAACTCGATTTCGATTAATATCTAGCCAATTTTGTTGTAAGCTAATTGTTATACCTTAGTTTTAAGTCTTAGCCTTAAGCTGGAATCCTTCGCTTTAACTTCTCTCCCTGAATGTATCAAAGCCAAAAACTATCGTAATAAATTTGTAAGCTTGTGTTGGTAAAATTGAATTAGCCTTAATATGAATAAAAAAAGATTAATTCCATAAACTAAAAAAAAATGAAGCAATATTCATCAGCCATCCTATAGATCAATTTGTTTGTTGCTATTCGTCTGCTTAATGAACCTGAATATGCTAATGCATTTATCAAAGAGAGTCAAAACAAAAGTATAGCTTCTTCACAAAACGCGCCTAAAAAGGTTCAACATAGGCATTTTAAGCAACTTTAAACACATTCGTGTTTAGCACACGAAAACACCACCAAGTCTTTAATAAATTGCATAAAGTCTAATTTTGTTGCCTTGCTCGACCATATATTATCATCTCAAAGATGACATAAGATGACGACCATAAAAAATAATCTTATGTTGAGTGTCCGAATATTACAACTACTGTATATCTAGATGTGTTCATACCAGTGCACAGTTGGCTGGATGGCCAATTTTTTCGCATAAAGTCGACCAATGTAGCCACAGAGTTGAAAGTCGGAAGATTTAATAACTATAGAAAAACAAACATGTGGGAAAAATTTTGGACCCAGATGATCACGTTATTTTATTTTTAAGTTGAAAATTTTTTTAATTAATTCTTTTTTTTATTCAATTTGAGATCTTGTTATAACAAAGTTACACATTAATTACAATCATTTTCTTCTTCATCTAATTTAAATGAATATAAATTGTCACCTTCGCACTCGGAATCAAAATTTTCTTCGCAGTCATTAAGAGGAAGGTCGTTCTTATTTTCAATTTCAAAGTAAGGTACTTCTAAAAGTGCAATGACACTTTTTGGCAACACTTTACTTTTGAATTGACCAGACTTTTTCTTAATCGTTATACTCGAAAGAAGAGGATCTGACGAATCCATTGATCTGTGGAAGACATCCAACATATTATTAGCCCGCGAGCTTTGACGAGCATGCGACTGTCTATCGCGCTTATAAAATTTGTTGCGAGCTTCTGATGCGTTTTCCCTAAGGCAACCTACTGGTACTATTGAAGTCTCTATTATCTGGGATCCATGGATTAGAATCTTATGTAGAGTAGGCGACATTGGATACCACGGGTATTTGACCATGTACAAAGCAAAGGTTTTCTCGCAGAATTGCTGGAATTTAAGTGCATCAATAGAAAATTCACACGAAATGGCGATTAAAATGGTATGAAGGCATTCTAAAATTTCCAAGTTAAATTCCAAAATTTATGCAAACAGCTCTGGATTTCTTGCAGTGTTGCCATCGTTTGTATTCCCGTTTCCGGTTTGCTTTGGCTTATCTACGTGTAACCCCATTTCCTGCCACATTCGCTTTTGTATATTCTGTTTTTTATACCCGTTACTCGTAGAGTAAAAGGGGATACTAAAGTCGTGCAAATGTATGTAACAGCCAGAAGGAATCATTTCCGACCAATAAGGTATATATATTCTTGATCAGCATCAACAGCCCATTCGATATAGCCATGTCCGTCTGTCCGTCTGTCTGTATGAACACCTAGATCTCAGAGACTAGAAAAGCTAGAGCAACCAAATTTGAAATGTAGACTCCTATTGTCTGCACGCAGATCAAGTTTATTTTCAATTTTTGCCACGCCCCCTCACGCTCCCGCAATTTGGAAAAAACGTCATATCTCCTACAGTTTTGATGATAGATGGTTCGTACTTTCTAGAGATATCTAGTACCCAAAATTATTTATCGATTTGCTGAAGGAATGATAAAGATCGGATGAACGATACTCAAGTTATGAGCAAAAAACGGTCAGTTAACACGCACCACCCACCCCACCCATAACCTAAGCATTGCGTTCAGCAACAATCTTAGTGAGAGAGAGAGAGAGAGAGAGAGAGAGAGAGAGAGACTTAGAGAGCGCACTGCGTTGTGCGTTGTGTGTTAACTGGCCGTTTGACTCGTGACCAAATTCGAGCTGCGACTTAATTAAGGGTGCAGAGTATGTAATAGTCGGGCTTGACCGACGTTTTCAAAAGTTTTGTTGTCTGATCTGTTTATCGTGATGAATTTGGAGTCATTTATGTTGGATTTAGTAATTGACAAATGTCTATTAATATCTGGCGGATAATAAATAGCCGAGTTAAAAAATGTTGCATACTTTTCGGCTGACCCACCTCAGGCATACAGGAAGGCTAATAAACATTTGTTTCCATGAGTAACGGGTATATCGAAGTCGGTTAGAGCCGACTTTAACTTACGCTCTCGTTTTTTCATCATTTCTAACTTTTCCGATTTATCCCTCACCTGCCATTTTTTGCATCCCAGTCTATAAGAAATTTTAAGCACAAACTCGAACATTCGAATCCAAGACGAAAGCCAATTTGAGTGCTTCAACTTAAACTTGGAGATTGTTTTGTTGCACTTGGGCAAGTTTTTCAGAATGAAGCGTGTAAAATTTGTGATTTTTTTAGTAATATTATTTTTTGTCTCGACGCTTATATTTTGTATGTGGCCTTGCTCAAAAATCCAATCCGAAATCGCTTTGTCTTTCATGTTATCGACAAGCCAACATCAAGAAGGGTCGCATGGCTAAACTCAATCTTTCCTAAAAATATGAAAATTGACGTAGAACGGGCAAAATCGGGCAAAAAGTGTTAATAACAAGTTAAAGTGCACACTTTCAAGAATACATTAACATAATTACATTTTGGCCGAAAGTGGGCGAAAGTTAGTTTTAACTCCACAGTGCACAGGTTTTTTGGTTAGGTTTTCTCTGGCTAAGGACGTCACAAAAAACAAGTTAAAAATAAACATATAACAGCTGTATTTTCCATATTTCACACAAATTTTTTGGTCACCAGCTGCCAATCTCTTTTATTGCAAAGTTGTGGTTTATTTTCCCGCTTTTTTTGGTCCCTGGTAAAGCCCTGGTAAAAGCTCACGGTTGCATTTCGATTACTTTTGTTTTTTGAATCGTGGTACTTAAGGTACCCACTTTAATAATATAATATATAGCCAAAATCAAAAAATTTTGTCATGAAAAATTCGACTTTATGCCAAAAATTTGGCCATCCAGCCTACTGCGCAGTGGTGTCCAAAATGCCAAAAGCCTATCCCATGGGATAGGAACTCATAATTTTGACGGCGTCGGAGCCCACAACCGAGAGAGAATACGTGTGCCCTTTTTGCTCTCTCACGAGGCACTTTTATGTTTGCTTGTTGCTCATGCAGAAATGTCAACATGTTTACTTCGAGTTTCGGTTCTTCGCACACAAGCTTTATGTTTGATTGTGTGAGTTAGGACTCCACTAGTTTATTCCATTGCAGAGCCCAGCAAACAATATGTACGTTTTCTGACACTTTTTTATGAGCATTCACCGTCATAATGTGCACAAAAAAGAGACCGGAATGAGCGTTTTTATACTCTGTACCAAAGGTACATAGAGTATATTAAGTTTGTGCAAAAGTATGTAACGGGGAGAACGAATCATTTCCGACCCTATAAAGTATATTTATTCTTGATCAGCATCAACAGCCGAGTCAATATAGCCATGTCCGTCTGTCTGTCTGTCTGTCCGTCTGTATGAACGCACAGATCTCAGAGATGGTAAGAGATAGAGGTTTGACAAGTATGGGACATATATTTCTTATACTTGCAGGCAGATCAAGTTTATTTTCAATTTTTGGCACGCCCCCTCCCGCCTCCGCAATTTGGAAAAAACGTCATATCTCCTACAGTTTTGATGATCTATCTTTAGAGATATCTAGTAATTAAAATTGTTTATCGATTTGCTGAAGGAATGATAAAGATCTGATGAACGATACTCAAGTTATGAGCAAAAAACGGCCAGTTAACACCCCCCTCCCATAACCACAACATTCCGTTCAAGAGAGGCAATCTTAGTGAGAGAGAGAGAGAGAAAGAGAGAGAACTTAGAGTGCGCACCGCGTTGTGCGCCCTCTAAGTTTTTCTCTCTCTCTCTCACTTAGATTGCCTCTCTTGACTCGTGAGCAAATGCGAGGTTAAGGGTACAGAGTATGTTATAGTCGGGCTTGACCGACTTTCTTTCTTGTTTTCTATGAAACCGGTCGCACTTAATGTGGAAGATCTCTGAGTCCAATCACCCTCCCAATGAAGCATAGGAAAACCTCATAAAATACACATAAAAGTTACTTTTCGAGGCACTTGAAGTACTACTGAAAGGCTCTTTCCTGACGCATATTGGAGTGCAGATCTGAAAATGCTCAGACATAAGTGCTTTTATGAGCCCGTGCTTAGATAGCACTGAATATGCTATTAAGCTTGGCTCTTTTCAGACACATAATTTGGAGCGCTTCGAACTTGGTTTACTGGGTATATACTTTGATTTGCCACACTATGGTCCGTGGCGGCCAGGCTTAGTGTTGGAACCCAGACGCGAGGTAGCTAAAAGTTAGAGTCAAGACTTTTGACACCATTTCTTCTTGATTTCGAGACTATAATCTAGCATTTAGCTTGATTTCGTTCTTAGTGTACTTTTTTTTTTAAATTTTACTAAAATAAAATCGCCTTAAAAGCCTTCAGTCTGGCCTACAATTAAGGCACAATTTGTGGCCAGGACAACATCATCACATGGCCTGGCCAACCTCATTGAGTTCATATTCAAAATACACCGAAAGACCGAGTGAGTTGGGGTGGAAGCACTAATTAAAGTCAACACTCGTTACTATGACCTCATTACACGCAAATCTGCCGGAAAGCTAGCTACCGGTGGGTGGGACCCGGAGCTGGAGCACACCACCTGGTGATTGTCTTCGACTTGTGTGCGCACCCGCCTGTTTGGACTCACTTTGACTTTTGTGTACATCCGATACTTTTTTCAAGTTCATTAGGGTAATGAAGCAGCCACCACCCACCAACCTCGACCTGTGCGTTGGTAACACAAGGGCACAAGGCAAATAAAATAGCGTGTACTTCACTTTATGCCAGCCATAACTATGCGCCTCGTTGTTCTTTTTGTAGTTGTTACTGGCTTTCTGCATAATGAATGGACATAAACTTGAGGAAACGAATAAAAGTTTTTCACAGTCGCACTTACGTACATATAAAATACAATAGTGATTATTACACTTGCCCAAGATGGCACTATTTTTAACTCAATTTACTTAATTAATAATAAACTTTTGGGTTTCAGGTTCCATTTGATAAAATTTTAGCCAGAGGGAAATTAGTTTTTCCATTTTCTCCATTTTATTTTGCGTTTGGTAAGAGAAAAAGAGAAAATCATGTAAATTGAACTCTGCTGTTTGCTGGGAAAAAAAAAGAAAATAAAGAAATATGAAAAGAAGGAAGAGGAAGGAAAATAATCGTTAAGGTATGAAAGGAAACAAACAAAAAAGTGACTTATGTTATGTTGAAACTGTTCCTTTGGCAGCTATAAGATATATAGCCATGCTCCCATTTTTGCTTTCGTAAAAACTTTGCGATTTAGAGTACCAATTTGGTCAAAAACCGGTTTTAAATCGCAAAAGATTTTGCGAATGTGAAAATGGGAGCGTGGCTGATACTCATCCCATACGGGAGGTTTAGACATATTAGCAGCGTGCTGTGACAAGAAGATTCCTATATTACTCTGCAAGGGTAAAAAAAATATGGTTGCAATGGGAAATGCATATACACCATTGAGCTTTTTGCATGCTGAGAGCTTTTACGGTGGCTAAAATCTTGGTTTCAAATTGATTTTTTTCTTACAGTCAAGCTACCATTTTCACTTTCGACAAAACTTTTGAGATTTCAAACCATTTTTTGGACCAAATTTGCACTCAAAATCACAAAATTGTAAAAATGTGAGCAAGGCTGGTACTATAAGAGATTATGCTCTATGACATTGCAGTCATGTTTGTCGCAAAACTCTAGCATACACCGGATAGTTGCATCCTATTCGTGTAGATGGAAGAAGTATACCTGTGCGGAACCCGTGCTTGATCCGTCTATCTTCGTAGTCAATGTGGGGTAGGTTCAAAATCTGATACCGCAGGCTACAAGCTCGTGGATTAGGGTGTACTTATTTAGTTTTAAAATTTAAAAATTGAGATTGTATCATCTTAAAGTCGAGTATAAACAAGCTTAATTCAATATTGTTGGATTAAGATTTACATTGAGAACATAATCTTGGGTTAAGATTATCTCGTCTCTGTCGAATTCTGACACCGTTCCGTTTCAAGATTATACAGGGGTGCCAGAATTCACTAGCGATTTGGCTTCTAGCGATTTGCCAAATCGCACAAATATTTGCACCATGCCACATAACTTCGAGTGATTTCAGTTTTTAAGCTTGTACACAAACACCGGAAACGCAAATAAGAGTAAGCCTTTTATGCGTTATTATTTTTAAACAAAATAAACTTAATTTTCTTTAACGGAGTTGAATGTTTTTTATTTCAAACAACAAAAATTCAAATTTGCCACCCGCCAAATCAAAAATGATACCTTGCAACTCTAGCTGCTGTATGGTTACACGAGTACGGCAAACGAAAGGGTAAACAAAAGAATTGCTTTAATTAAATAAATGCCTCTCGCACGACAGATGGCAATCGACGATTTAGGGAAGACGCAAATCCGTAAGGAGACGATGGAGTGCGGCCGTCTTGGATTCGCATCGGACCCTCTTTCTAAATCAGACGATATACGTAGACAAAATTCTGTGGGTACCTTGGGCCCAGCTTTATTTAATTGAAGCAATCGGAGGAAAGGTTGGAAAGGACGCCCTTTGTTAAATTGCGGGCTAAGTCCGTATGCTCCTTCATAAGATTCCCAACTGATCTAAGCAATGATTGTATGGAGAGGCAGTTGGCAATCATGCTTTCTTCAGCGAAAAGCCTACTGAAGAGTCGTTAGGGATAACGATGAAACAGTTTTGTATGATCAACCAGCTCGTTTTGGTGGTACAATGCATAAGTTGTTTACAGTTGTGAACAAATGCAACTTTTCGGACCTAGAGCCAGCTCAACTCACTAATTATTTCAGCACAAAAATCGCTATTTAATACATCTAAAAACTTAATTCGATTAATTTCGAAATTAAAATGTTAAAAGGTGAGTTGCATAGAATGACAAATTTAACTAGCAATTTATAAAAATGTTAATTTAATTAACTTAAAATGCTAAATGTTTAATTTTTTGGATGCATAATCAATAAGGATTATTTTAATCAAAATGCATTTATAATGCATTGCAAAATGCAAAAATAAGCCCCATTTAAGCAAATCGCCGGCTCAAGGGTGCGCGATTTTCAAATCACTCAAAAACAGGCTCTGTGGCAGGGCGAAATCAGATTCGCGCGAATTTCGAGTGGAAGTGATTTCGTTGGCACCCCTGATAATCTTGGTTTTAGATTGATTTTTTTCTCAGTGTAGTTAGCACAAGCAAGCCGGCGCTCAAACAAATTATTTTTTGCTGGTCTCAGGCAGCTGTTTAGAGAGGCTCCACCAAGAGATTAGGGATTTCAAAAATTTCCGAATTGCTCCAATGTCCAGTAGCTTAGGTTGGCTCGAGACGGAATTACGTAGGTGTATTTTTTGATTGTAAATCGCTATTGGGTCTTATCGAACTACCAACAATTAATCTTAACATACTGGGCTCACAAAAAAAGTTAGCTAATTTTAACCAAAGTTGCATAGATAAGGTTTTAATTACACTAGTTTACAGCCGAAAAGACCCATTTCTACTGAAACTATTTTTAAGTGTAGTTTAGATTGGTGATCTCAAAAATCGATTTCAAAAATTTTTTCATGGCTCCGTTTTTTAAATATGAATTTTTTTCATTTTTTCGGTAGGTGCACTTACATTTTAAGTCATATCTCACTTCGTAATAGTCAGATAGAGCCAAGCAAGATATGAATTGAAAGGTAATTGAATGGTCAATAATCGCACAGAGCCCTATTTTCAAATTGGTTAAGTAGTTTCTATACAATAATAAAAAATATTTCAAAAAAATCGATTTTTTGCTCGAAAACGCAATAAATGTCGTTTCCAATCGCCTAGGAAAAATATTTAAAAATGCAGAAAAACTATTTTTATTTTTTCCACTTAAGAACCGAATTTCTTCAAAGTAAATAAGATATCGTTGAACAAAATATATAAATAAACACAGGAGCTGTGAGCAATTGAGTGCTGAAAAAAGTGGTGTTTTTGAGATTTTTTAAAAATAAATTTTCGTTTGCTTCGACTTTTGTTCTGTTTTGGAATTTTTTTTCTGATGTTGCTATTCGCCCACTTTTAATATTGACCAAAAAACAAAGAAAATAGAAAAAAAAAACAAATTTCTACTCACTTAAAATACTCAAATTTGACTATAAGTTTCGTCACTTAAATTGATCCAGCTACAATATTTATACATAGATTTTCTCCATCAATACCTTATTATCTTTGAAAAAGTACGATTCGTAAGACAAAAAAAATATAAATAAATTTTTTGGATTTTTTTATATTTCCTAGGCGATTAAAAATAAAATTTCTAGCATTATCGAGCAAAAAATCGATTTTTTTTTTAAATATTATTGATCATTGTATTCAAACTTCTAAACCGATTTGTAAACAATGTTCTACGTTATTATTGGCAATTTAATGACCTTTCGATTCATATCATGCTTGACACCATCTGACCATTATGAATTGAGATATGGCATAAAACGTAAGTGCACCTACCGAAAAAATGGAAATAATTCATATTTAAAAAACTTTACCATGAAAAAATTGTTGAATTCGATTTATGAGATCACCAATCCGAAACTACACTTAACGAGAAGGCCAAGCTAACTTCGTCTGTGCCGAAGTTTTTATACCCTTGCAAATGCAAATGTCACAGTTTAAAAACGCTTACATAAAAACCAAAAAAATTGTAACTAAAAGCTATTTTCCGACAGATAAACGTCTGAAAAAAGTTTTTTTCACTAAGACCCATTTTCCGACCGATCGGTCCTATGGCAGCTATAAGATATTGTCATCCGATTTGGACCAAAATTTGCAAATCTGTTTGAAAGTATATAATATTATTAATGACCGAGTTTAATCACGTTAACATTGAAAACAAAAAAGTTTTTCTCACTAAAACCCATTTTTTGACCGATGGTTCCTATGGCAGCTATAAGATATAGTGATCCGATCCGGTTGGTTCCGACATATTAGCAGCGTGCAGTAAAAAGAAGACTCTGTGCAAAATTTCAGCTCGATAGCTTTAAAACTGAGAGACTAGTTTGCGTAGAAACAGACGGACAGACAGACGGACAGACAGACGGACGGACAAAGCTCATTCGACCCAGCTCGTCGCCCTGATCAAGAATATATATAGTTTATGGGGTCGGAAATGAATATTTCTATGCGTTGCAAACTTCTGGGCAAAATTATATTACCCTTTGCAAGGGTATAACAAGAAAGAATTCTCTGGCGTGCCTGGAGAGCCGTTAACGCATTGAGCGGACATCGCCTTGAAAAATACGTCAGTCGAGCGTCAACGACAGTCACAAAATCGTCGACGAAACGTCGATACAGCGAGTTATACGCGCTCATCTCTAAGTTTCTCTCTCTCTCTCTCTCTCACTATGATTGCCTCTGCCAATGCTGTGGTTATGGGTGGGGGGTGGTGGGTGTTAACTGTCCGTTTTTTGCTCATAACTTGAGTACCGTTTATCCGATCTTTATCATTTCTTTAGCAAATCGGTAAATAATTTTGATTACTAGATATCTCTAGAAAGTACGAACAATCTATCATCAAAACTGTGGGAGATATGACGTTTTTTCCAAATTTCCGGGGCGGCAGGGGGCGTGGCAAAAATTGAAAATAAACTTGATCTGCCTGGAAGTATAAGAAATATATGTCTTATACATGTCAAACCTCTATCTCTTACCATCTCTGAGATCTGTGCGTTCATACAGACGGACAGACAGACGGAAAGACAGACAGATAGACAGACGGACAGACAGACAGACGGACATGGCTATATTGACTCGGCTGTTGATGCTGATCAGGAATATATATACTTTATAGGGTCGGAGATGATTCCTTCTGGCTGTTACATACTTTTCCACAAACTTAATATACTCTGTGTACCTTTGGAGTATAAAGAGTAAAATAAAGCAATTTTTGTATCATTAAGCTCAAATTACTAAAAACCTCGAAGTGATTGACCATTTCTGAAAACAGATTCGTGTTCAGCACACAAAAAATCATCTAGAATCACTACCAACCCTTCAATATACTGGACCTTGTTGCCTAGTGTAGTTAATTATCGAATTCTTAGTGAGCAAGAAGTTTGGCTTGGTCCTTTAGCCCAATAAAAAAGTGATCAAGTGGTGGGATTTTTTAGGCTTGATGAGGAACTTAAGAGACAAGCGCTACCACAAAACATCGATGCGAAATCCGAGTTATTTTCCCACCAATTTACAGCTGAGAAAATTTTGCAGCATTTGTGTAAATTGTTGTAAGTTGAACAGCTAATTAGAAAGTCAGCAGTGACAGCAGCAGCAGCAGCAGCATATCAAGTGAGGGAAATTAAAACTAGACTCATTTGCGTTCAAGTTGATAAAGATAATTAAATTAAATGCTTTTAACTTGGTGCTTGACAAGCGACTGGAAATGTCAAACTAACACACACACACACACGCACAGCCCCTGCGCAGTTTTTAATTAACGACCCACACAACTAAATTGCAAAATTTGATTAAAAACTTGTGTGTTTTTTTTTTGCACTTTTGCTGGATTTTCAAGTGCAAATGTGTGTGAGTGGCGCTTGTCGCTGCGTAACGAAGTTGCAGTTAGTTTTGGCTTTTTCAAATGTTTTAACATCATTTTATTTGTCAAAAAGCAAAACCGCTTGCCGCTTGCTGCTTGCCGCTTGCTGCTTGCTACTTGGCGAAACTAGAGATGTGAATGTAAATGTGGGCGACTGGGCGTGGCTGGTATTAACACTTGTCGTGTCAGTGTCGCATGTGAAGCTGTTAAACTAAATACACGCTGTCTGGGCTTCTGCATGAACTCGCACATGAATGTTTGCCTCTGTGTGTGTGTGTGTATGTGTGTGTGTGTTGGTGGATGCAGCCAAGCGAAAGCGCGGCTCACGGTTGCCTGCTTTACATATATATTATAAGGATGCTAGATATGGCCATGTTATGGGCGTGGCTTGCAAGCAATTAGATGTTGCTCAGCTTTTTTTTGCTTCCCCCTTAACCGCTTGTTAAACTCAAGAGAAGTTGCTATTCCCAGCAGGTGGGCTAAGAGTGGCTTTTGAAGGAATTTGAGACTTGAAAAGAAGGAAGAAAGGAACAAAAAGGAATCTGGGGTCATTAAATGGTAAGTCAATTGAAACAATTAGGGAAATTAGAAGTTTCTTTGATTTCAAAATGTTGCATTTCAAACAAAATGTCTCTCAAATCAATGCGAAATTGATAAATGTCTTCTGTGTGTGTGTGTCGAGTGGCTTTTGCAATTGTTTAGCATACTTATTGGCGCATTTTGCATTTTGGCAATGCATTTGCAATTCTGTATTAAACGACATGCAAATGAAAAGCGCCAGTCGAGACGAGCCAACAAGTCAGTCGCGCAATTGTTTGGTTTTGGTCCTCAACGCATTTATTACGCATGCAAAGAATGCACCAAGGAGTTGCGGTGCCTGTTTGAAATTCATGACTTGTTTGGGCCGCACATGCCGCATAATGTAGCATACAGTTTTGGGCTGGTTTTTGTCTGTGGTGCAGCAGCGGGTGCTGCTGAGGCAAGTTTATGGCAGCTGCCACCCTACACACACACTAGTTGTTGCCTCTAAATAAGAAGCGTTGCACAAAATATGCAAAAACATGCATGCAGATATAAGTATTAATGCATTTGCACATAAATACAATGTGTGTGTGCGTGTGTGTGTGTGGCTGAGTGTGTACAAGTTGTGCATTCCTACTTGTTACGCATGCTAATTGCCTTTTTGGAGTGGAAGGCAGGAATCAAAATGCATTGTTGCACTCACTTCATTACGTGCGAAAATATGCATGTGCATCGATTAAACAGTTAAACGTCTTTAATTTTATTAGCCACGCCCAATTTGTTTATTTAACCAAGCATAAATTCCAATTCAATTAATTTTAATTATACTCGAATTCACACAAAGGCAACAAATCAAGAACATTGGACACAAAAAAGGCATAACTATTGTCAAAAACAGTGGAAGAATGTTTCGAATTTTCGCAATCGAAAAATTGTGGATGATTCCCCAACAAGAAAAGAATGCAGTCCGTTTATGCATAATCCCAAATCTTTGATCTGAATTCCAGAGGCTGATGAATGCTCCAGTAACGATCCGCCGTCTGCCGTTGATACCCCTTCCGTTGTTGTGGATGAAGCTCTCTCACTGGCTGCATCTTCCAATGCAACTTCGGCCAACTCTGAAATGCCCACCACATCACTCACCACTGACATAACCACGGCTGGTGTTTTTTTTCTGCGGATACTTGTCCAACTCCTCCTCAAGTGCCAAACAATGGTCCTTTCTTGACCATTTTAGGGACGTAGACGGTACTTCTTGTGCTTCCTCCTACTTCTTCTCGCTCTCCTTGCCTACCTCCCATATGCCTAATATAGTGTATGCAACTGCACCTACAGTTTATCTAGTAGGTTTATCAGTAGGATCAAACGCTCTCGCCGCCGTTCCTCCTCGAAGATATATTTTTGTCTCGCGGCTTGTGCCATCGGCAACGAAAGATCTCGTCATGACCCATATCTGTTCAAGGCTTAACATTAATGTCTCACCTGGTCTAGTGGTCTCAAAAACTAACTCTAAAACCATTCGTGATATTACCTCGTTTAAGATTCTAGTACCTGAGGCATACTTTGATAGAGTACTCGAACAATCTTTCTGGCCTGAACATTCCGTGGTTCACGAATTTGTAAATAGGCCTAGTCGTAGATCTCGTTTCAACAATTTTCCTATTTCGTCAGCCTCAAAAAACTAAATACGACCTTTTCCCTCCTTTAGGGCGCTGTCCATGGCTACGAAAACGGCCGCGAAATGAAAAACTCCATATAAAAAAAACTGCTAAGGAATTTTTGTGTGTGGTCGTTTCAAATTCGGTTTCTACCAATCGCCAAAAATGCTTACGTTTGCCACTACGTCTTGTTCAAGCGCTGTTAAGTGCTTTAAGTTCTGTAAACGCCTCTTTTTTGCCGTGACGTGAACAAAATAGGTTTTTATTCTAATTTGTGCTGCGAAATTGAATGGCCAAATTGAAAATGAAAAATGATAAAAAAGATTCCTGCAGAAAGCGTCGCCTAATGGCACTTTCAATGGCCGGCAAACTGAATTTAATAAATGCCGTGAAAGTGAGGAGCGAGGTGCTGGACTTGGCGGATAAGAAACACTCGGAAACCCGCCAGAGAACACCGGCGGACCGGAGCACGGTCTGCAATATCATGTGGCGTGTCCTGTCACCACAAACCAACAGCGAGGAGCTTAAAATCTATTTGGCCACATTCAAACACTTCACACTCCAGTTCCCTCAATCAGTTCGATTTGATTCGCCTTAACTATGTCTTCGATCACAGCTACCAGACCAAAAGGAAAATCATTGAACAGCCGCCGGTGCTCAATGATCGCGACAGTGACTCCCAGTTCAGTGAACAGCGATCTGCTGGCCTCCTACCAAGCTGTAATATAGCGGAAAGTGCAGCCTCAATTGACCCCCTGAAGGTGACCGAGCAAAAGCGGATCGGGCAACGAGGATGTGCCCTACATCAATGCCAATTTTATCAAGGTAAGAAATGGGCGAACCAAACTTCAACTTTATAAATCAATTCCATTTCTTAACATTTCCCTGACAGGGCCCCGACTACGTGGCCAAGTGCTATGTGACCACCCAGGGACCACTGCCTATTACCATTTTCGAGTTCAGCGTAGCCACCAAGTCACACATGCTACAGCAGTACATCCAGAAGATCATCATGCTGACCTGACCAACTTTACGGAGGCAAATCGCCAGAAATGCGCGAATTACTTTCCAATCGAGATAAACGAAATCTTTGCCGTGGCAGCCAAGTGCGAGGTGTTTGTTAAGTGCCGCTGCTCGGGACTACATCGAACTGCATTTAATGCCATTGATTGTGCCAGACACAATTTTAAGGAAAATGTCGGAAGAGGCAAGTACTAACGTTCACTGCGCTAATACTGCAGATTGTCAAAAGTCATAATGATAAGAACAATTAATTTATTATAAATTTCATTTAATAATAAAAAGATATTAAAATAGCACATTAAATATGTTATGTTATATTCATAATACTGCAAGGTGTTGTTGTTTATAAGTTCGCGGGCATATTTAACAGCGCCAGAGCAGCGCAAGGTTACTTTGTTATTAACATAGGCTTAGCAGACTCTGTTAAGAATCTGCGGAATATCAACTTTTTCACAAGAAATTTTTTGGCGACCCGAGGATACCGCCCTTTATAATGAGAATTTCACAACATTCGACGCGGTTTATCTCAACAAGAGTGTGTCAATGAACTCAGTTCTTTGTATGGCGATAAAGCGACATCAAAAAATCACTGTATATCGCTGGTATAGAGAATTCAATCGTGGTCGTAGTTTGCTCAGCGACGAATTCCGTAAAGGTCCTGCGAAATCGATTGTTGTGCCAGAAAACATCGATGCTGTGTGTGAATTGATAATGCAAGATCGTCATGTGACATAGCATGCGATTGGGGCATCCCTAAACATTAGATCCAACAGCAATTGTATGATTTTGCATGAGGATCATTCTTTTTGAAACCGAACCATTTTTGATATCAATAAAAAAAAAAACCGAAATTAGATCTCGACACTCCCACCAAAACGTGATTTTCGGTTTCAATCACATGGCTTTAAAAAACTTTATTAAAGGGCATATTGTTATTGGTTTATAACTTCAAAAATTAATATCTTTTAAACTATAAAAGTCTCCATCTTTTAGAAAACACCGTAATTTAAGTTATGCTTAGCGCAACAATTTGTATATCCTTAGAAGCTAAATCATGGTGTTTAACACTGAGATAAAATTATATATAAACTTTAACAACAATTACATAATATTATTATATAATTTAAAAATGTATTAAACTATGATTTAAGTACTTACAGTTAAGTACTTTTCAGCACCTGAGCACCAAACCTGAGAAATCTAGTTTTAAAAAAAAAATTTTTCCCATTTTTTCGTTTTTGACAATTTTTGAAATTGTTTATAAAAAAAACAAAATTTTGTTTTGCGAAACCGTAAATTACGTTTTGGTGGGAGTGTCGAGATCTAATTTGGGTTTTTTTTTTTTTTAAATCAAAAATGGTGAATTTTAGAACCGTTTGGTTTCAAAAAGAATGACCCATGAGCAGCTTGCCGTAAAAAAGGTTTGTTTGAAAATCCATCAAAAAATGGATCGTGTGGATTGATGGAAAGAAGTGAAGAAAAAAGAAAATGAAAAAACAGCAATCGACAAGCTAAGTCCCACAAAAGTTATTCGCGCACGAAGCAAAGCGAAGCAAAAGGACACCTGATTCATCGGCCGAATGGGTTCATGTGGCCGCTGTTCCGCTCAAGCAACGTAGGACCATTTGTTTAACGAAAGTCTTCGGAGAAATTCGCATAACTAACCATCATGACAATGCGAGCTCTCACAAATCATGTCACACAAGCGTCTTTTTCACCGGCCAAAACATCGAATTGATGTGTCGAACATCAAAATTAAACTGCGTGGCAAACGTTTTAATTTTCATTGAAAATGTTTGTTATTATTTGCTATTCCCGAAATATAATTAGCAAAAATAACAGAAAACTGTTTCATTTCTAGACAATTCTTTCCAGCCATCTACCTTGAAATTTGTTTGCTGTTCCAGTAAATGATTTTTTGGCAAATTGCCTGTTTATGGGTTTTGACTGCTGTTGCTTGTCATAAATATGCACAAATTGTAGGAAATTGAAAATTTTTGCAAATAAAATGCTGACATCAATCAAACCAACAAGTGCGGCCACATGGCGTATACGTTATTTGCATGAAGGTTTAACAGCATGAATTATGCGCGTATAAACCAAATTTCAATTGCCGCTGCTCTATAATTGTTTATTGTTGATGTTGGAAATCTATTTTTCGACTTTCTGTTGCGAAATGGCCAAAATGGCCTTGAAATTTGTTATGGACATTGAGGCCTTGAGGTTGACTATGGTCAACTGTCCATTGTCCGCTATGAATTGTTAAACATGGTTGATTGGAATTGCGTGCTTATAAATTGCTTGCGTTTCTAATTCGATTAAATTTAATCATATATAATTCTCTTATTGATTAAAGGAAAAAAATTAAATATAAATAACAACATGTTGACCCAACCGTCTGGCGCTTCTCTGACAGCAAACAAAGCCTTTAGCTTTGGCCTTAAATACAAGTATACAAATGTATGTTTGTATATAAAGGCCTGGGGAAAAGGTCAAAGCAAGTACAAGGCCTTTACATGCAAATTGCCCTTTTTGTTGTTGTGCTTTTGACAGTCAAAGGATAACAAAATGGATTGTAGGTGAATTCTGTTTACAATTTTGTTTGTACTTTCCGTTGCCCCCGACAACCATGCCCCCGTAAACGCTTGTTCTAATGGCTTTTTAATTGAAGCACAAAATTCAATGAATAAATAACAGATTGTCCGAGTAGTTTAACAAAACAAAAGTGTTGAAAATTAAAACCAAAAGTTAAAAACTTTGCAGAAAAAGGAAATTTTCTAATTGACTTCAACTTTTGCCAGCCATTATGAATATGGAGAAAAGTAAAAGTTTGTCCAGTCCAGCCAGTGTGTGTGCTTATAAAATTCATTCAATTGCTATGAAAGGTTTTAGTTGAGAAAAAATAAAAATAAATGCACTTGATGAAGAATTTCAAGGTTAGAATTAATTACACTAGGCAACAAGATGCAGTATTTTGATGATTTTCGTATGCCGAACACGAATCTGTTTTCGTAAACGGCTTAAAGTTACTTAAAATGTCTATTTTGATTATTATAGGGCCTCACAGCCACTTTACCTGTATTTTCTCTACTTTACCTTTAAGACCTAAATGAGCAACCATTGACCTTTACCTGCATATTTGTGTGCTGCACACAATAAACTAACTTCAGGTGTTGTCTTCTGCACGCCATATGAAAATGAAGTAGCAAATATACTACATAGTTCTGTTTCGATTTGGCTGTAGAAGTGCCTGCATACTTGAATTAAATTGACATTGAGCAATTGTGTGTGCACAATTGTCCATTGAATATTTGATGTGGCATTTGGTCAATTCAAATTGTCCATTTTGCAGCAGATCAATTTGACGAAAACTGACAGTTTGTCATTCATTTTAAGTGAAAATTTGTATAATTAAGATACTTTTAAAGAGTGCGCAGCTCATTTGATATGTGGTCGTTCATGTTTTTTAATGAAATTGCAATTTCATTGATGCCAGGCAAACACGATTGACGTGGACTTACACGGTCATTGAGTGTCAGGCGTCAGTGGTCAGTGGTCAGTAACGGCAGCAACGATATATATCCGTAAATGTTTAAATGTGGGTAAAATGAATGATTGCCTGCTTCACTTTAATGTAGTTAAGTTCTTGAAAGCATCAGCATTAATGATAGTTGAAATAGCATTTAAGTCAAACTTGAATTTCTATGCCATTTTGGCCTGGAAGCAGGCCACATTTAATTTTGTATTTCATTTAAAAAGGGAAACAGTTTTGCCAATTTCGTTTACACCTCAAAATTGATAGACTCTGGCTTTAAAAGTGACTCGCAGTGAAATTGCCCTCGATAATCGTTGACGACTAACAAGTCAATCGTTGTAAAATACACTGATAAAAAAGAGGCAATCAATTATTATTAAATTTCACACTGTTACCCATCAAAATAAGTTAAGCTCGTGATGCGACATTAAATGGCTCGCACAATATACATAGAATTAATAACCAAACAGCAGTTAAGATTCAAAAAGCTAACGGACATTTCTTTCAAATAAGACGCCTAAAGTCAAATAATGATAATTATCGAAAAAGTATCGAACGAACTGAGAGAACGCATTAGGACATTGGCTTGGCATTGCGTGAGTTAAAGACAGAGCGCAACACACACGGCTATCAAGCACTCCCGAAAGATAGCGATGAAATCGTAGTAAAGAATGTTTAGCCACTTGGCCATATCCGTCTGTCCGTCCGTCTAACCTTCTGTTTCTATGCTATCTCCTTCGTCAGTTTAAAAGATATCTTAACGAAACTTTGCACGAAGTCTTTTAGTACAAATACGCTGCACATTTATAGCTGCCATAGCACATTGGACCAGATTTCAGTTTGGGCGGCATAAATTCGAAAAATGTAGTTAGACAATTGCAAGTTGGCACACTTGAATCAAACTTACATAAACAGATAAGTTATGAGAATATCTACACAATCTAAATTAAGTTGTCAAATGTACACAAGATGACAAAAAATTTAGAAAAAAAAAAAGGCACATTTGATAGACATCAATTGTATAAAAATTGGGCAATTGTTGTACAACAATCCGAACACGCCCACCCTTACATTTGATTAATCTTTCCTCTGTTGTAGGCGGCTAATTTTTAGCTGAATTTTTAAAGCTTATAGGCCTGTATCCAGCACTGCGGAAAATTCCTGCCAGGAATTTGCTAGTTATTTCTTGTGTGTGTGGAACATAACTTAAGCAGGGTGACCATGCACCTAAAAGAAGCAAGGTCACTCTGATTAATCAGCTGCTAAGCACTGTTAATTATTGGAATTTAAATAAAAGGAAAGAAAATAAAAATTATATACATAAACACTAACATACATAAACATTAATGTAGCATGTTGTTATCTGCACAACTTTTAAATGCTATCATCTTCAAAGTAGTATAACTTCTCGGTTGGTCGCCAATTAAATGAAGTCTTTCATAGTCGGATACAAAATTACCTAAATTCATTCGCATTAATATTAAGTATTTTGTCAACTCAGTGGCCGGATCAGTACCTTGGCTTTGGTCGATAGGCAAACCGCTGGAACATAGCCGTTAATCCTTCAAAGAGTCAACACGATCGCTACGAGACCCGAATAAGTTGCTCGAGTGCGACTCTGGACCAACGCTTGACCAGGAAAGTCCATGTGACTCATCAGCTACGGTTGCAGCTAAGGCGTAGGAGCTCGATTGGCTCCTCAAGCCTCTTAGCGGTATTTCGCTGCGATCCAAAATCCTTGATCATCAAGCCTTACTGGAACAGGGGATCCCGGTATGGGGTACGTCGTGCTCGACTAACCTCAATACTCTAGACTCTAGGCATACAACTAAATACCGCGATTTGGACGCTTTGCCATTAAGAGCACAAATCAATATGTATGCACACCAGGCAGGTATCATGACCAACTGGTGGCCCACTCCCATAGACTTGCCTCCGATCTGGCGACAAACAGTCTCAGAAGTCATCTCAACCTCCGACATGCCATCGACCTTTGAGTCCCTGGAGGGCATCTCTCGGGCCGCCTCAGCAATTTGGCATAAGTGTCCCTACCAATCTTTGCGCGCTGCTGATTCCCCAGCAAGATAGCTTATAACAAAAACCAAAAAGGCTTCACCCCAAATTTTCGCTCATCACGTCCAAAATAATTGTAAACAATATATTCCTGAGCTGTGTATCAGCTGTTCTCTCGATCCACACGCGCTATCGATAGGCCAACTATCGATAAGAAACTGTGGGTTTCGTGTATGTTGCTGGATACTCAAGCAACGAAAAGGTAAACTAAAAATTCCTGGAACAGTTTTTTGGAAAAAATCGGAAAAAGATTTTGTAATTCTGTTTTTTGTATTTGGTTGTACTATTCATTACAAAAAATACAAAATTAAAAATGTGTCAATGCGAGGGCTTTTTAAAAAGTTCTCGGCCTCCAAAGTAGGGTCTTCTTAATAAAGGTGTGTTGATGGTTCGCAGCTTTCCGGGAGTCACTATTATCAGAAAGCAAAATGGAAGGCGGGATATTGGGTGGAATAAATGACTTTAAAAAAAAATTTAATTTGTAAAAATGGCTGCCAGAAGACCAGAAAACGGGCCTTAACCCTCTAGTGCCCAAGAACGCCTCTAGACGGGTAAGGTTAAAAACACCGTTATTTTATTCTTTTCTTTCCTTTTGACTCGGTTTTGCGTTTTTTCTAATTCGGGGAAGTCCAAAAATTAAGTTCGTTGCGTTTGGGATACATACTAGAGCTTGCGCAAGCTGCTGTAGTCATTTGAAGCAGAAAATTTGTGCAACTCGGACGAAATAATTATTTTGTAACAAGTGCAAAATATAAATATTTTTTTAAAATATTATAAAAAGTTTGCTGCTGGAAAAAAAAATTGTACCGTGTTGCTGATAGTCTCAAGGACTCAAAATACGAAACCCACACTAAAAATAAGTTTTCGTTAGCTTTCTATTGCTTTTATAAGGTATCCCGTCTAGAGGCGGTCTTGGGACAATTCGGGAAAAAAAAATTCTAAGGTAAGTTTGAAAGCGGAACAACCTATGACATATTTAAGTACAAATAATTGTTTCAGTAGACATGGAACGACGACAAGTGAATCAGCTATCAGCTCTTTCCGACGTGGAGATTGAAAAATTTTTAAATTCAATTGATTTTGACATTGATACGGACGGAGAAGAAGAATTGGAGGACGATTTGACTGATGATGTTTGCGAGGCAGCGCTTCCTGTCAATGAGGAAGATAAAGAAGCGATTGAAAAAGTGCTACATATGTCGGATTCTATGTTGGCTAGAGAGATTTGTGTAACTTCAAGCGGAAGTCCTACTCCTTTTGCAAAATTGTTGTCACCCTCAAGTTCGATTGCATCCAATTCACCTCAAGCACAGAAACGCAAACGCAAAGCGCCTGCTGGGCATAATATTGCTCATGTTAAAGAAAGCACAATAGCTGAATGTGTAGGATCTGTTTGGGCTATCGACCCAAAATCACCGCTTTTCAAAAAGATGTTGTGGCGCCAATCGAACCTAGTCATGGATAAATCTGCAATATCCTTTACTGAGCCTGACCTCGGAGTACTTAAAAATCTGGATACGCCATTCAAGTGTTTTCAATTCTTTTTGAATGATACTATCATTGAGCATATCACCCAGCAAACAAATTTGTATGCTGCCCAAAAGAATGTCAATACTTCGTTTTCTACAACCAATTTAGAAATTCGACAATTTATTGGCATTTTATTTTTGATGTCAGTTTTTCGCTACCCAAATGTTCGTTCATATTGGGGGGAGTACGCATTTGGAACAATTCAGAACACAATGTCAAGAAATCGCTTTGAAAAAATACGAGGTAATTTGCATTTTAATGATAATAGTAAGATGCCCTCCAAGGATTCTGCCGACCACGATCCTTTATACAAAATACGGCCGCTCGTGAATCACTTCAATGAGAAGTTTCAGTCAGTTCCGATGCGCCAACGCTTATCTGTGGATGAACAAATGTGTGCAACGAAGATGAAGACCTTTCTTAGACAATATTTACCAGACAAACCACACAAATGGGGAGTGAAATTCTTCAATTTGTGTGACTCTTCTGGCTTTTGCTATAATTTCGAGATATATTGTGGAGCAGGTGACAACGTCGTTCAAACTGGCTCACCAGATCTTGGTGCGGCAGCAAATGTAGTTGTTCGATTGTCACGCAATGTTCCGGATTTCAAAAATCAGATTATCTACTTTGACAATTATTATACTTCCTTGCCGCTTCTTGTATATCTCAAGTCCCGGGGAATATTTTCTTTGGGAACTATTCGCTCGAATCGCATTCCAAATTGTAAGCTGCCATCTGACAGCGACCTCAAGAAACAAGTGCGTGGATATTCTACTGAATTTTGTGGATCTGTATCAGGAGTCGAACTGTCTTTGACGATTTGGAAGGACAATAAGGCAGTACGACTTTCTTCGACTTACGCGGGCACAAAGCCTTTCCTGAATGAAACGAATTCAAAAGGTCAGGTTTCACGTTTTGTTCGTTCCGAAAAAAAGTACGTTGACATAAATTGCCCAAATGTTATCCACGAATACAACAGCCACATGGGTGGTGTCGACTTAATGGACGGACTTATTAGTCGATATAAAATTCCAATGTTTTTATCACGCGCTGACAGAAAAACCTGTAAGCTTCCTGGTTGTACTTCCGAAACTCAAATTGTCTGCCGTAAATGTAATATAAACCTGTGCTTTTCTCAGAAAAAATACTGTTTCTATGATTTTCATCACAAATAAGTAATCAAACTTTTTGTACACAAATATTTGAAGCTTTGTGAATTTAAGTAACTTTAGTTTTAATTGTTATTTTATTTGTTTTTGGAGCCTTTCTTTATATCATTTATAATAAAACGTGTAAACAAAAGAATTGATTACCTAATTTTTTGTTGGCCTATCTTCCCAAAGCCGCCTCTAGGCGGTCCAAGGATATAGTCCTATAAAACTCGATCCGTGCAAAAGTAAAAGTTTTTCTAAAACAAACATTCACTTTTGATACATACTGAATCCAAAAATAATTTTTTTCTTGGAAAAGAAAATTTTGGCACTAGAGTGTTAAATTGCTGTTTATTATCTTATCTTTTTTAAATCATGCATTTATGTTATCAAATTGAGAACGATTATATGTAAATTTTAGGTAATTTTTAATGTGTATTTATATTTTAAAGTCATTAAATTTTAAATAGTATATAAATCCTGTATTCATATTTTTTTCCTGGCATAGAAACAAATTGAATGTCACTCTCAAACTTTTTCTTCAAAGTTCACAAAAATAGAGTGAATAATAGTTTTATTCAAAAGTATATTGAAAAGAGCACCTACTAACTATTTTGTATATCTTTGATTAATTACCATTACCACAACTAGTTCAATAGCAATCAGAATCACAGACCACTTCAGCATCAGAGTCGCTGTCCATGTCTGGGGAAATGTTAGTGCAGTTTATTTTGAAACTTGGCGACTCTAATAGCTCAATTACATCTTTTGGCAAAGTTTTTTTTTTGGATTTGAGCTCATCTTTTATTGAGAAGGGGATCCGAGGAATCCATTGCTCTTTGAAAAACATCTGTCATATTGTTGAGCCTAGAGTTTTGTCGAGCATGTGATCGTCTGTCCCGTTTATAATACTTGTTGCGTGCTGCAAAATCGTTTTCCCCAAGACAACCTATTGGTATTTCAGACGAATCTATTATTTGGAAACCGTGTATCAAAATTTTATGTACAGCTGCTGACATCGGATACCAATTGCTGGAACTTGTAAGTACCAATTGTAAGTGATGTGCTTTTTACTAATAAAAATACTATGTTCGACATTAACCATTTTGAATTTGTTGCATTGAATATTTTTCGAGCGCTTTTTTGCAACCTTTTTTTTCAAATAAATCTCAGTTTTTATTTTTTCTATCAATTTAATTTCTCTGCTCAAAAATCGAGCTTGAAATTGCACGGGCATTTCGGTTGTTTTCATTCCATACAAGAAACAGCGTTGCATGACTGAACTCAAACTTAAGTGCAAATATCAAGAGAATGAGCGCAAAGCCGCAAAAAGCCGCAAAAAGCATTAGTAACTCGATGAGAAATACACTTTATGGTCAAACTCTACATATTTACTTTTTGTCAGAAATTGTCAGAAAGTTAGTTTATACTCCACAATTCACGGGCACGTTGGTTAGGTTTTTTTCTATATAAGGACACAACAAACAGAAACAACATTTAACAAGAACAACACACAATTTGTTTCAGTATTCACATTCTACATACCTTTGCTTCAATATCCATATTTTACATTCAACTTTTAGACACAGGTGATAAATTGGCACAAGCTTAAAGTTGAGTGACCGATTCGCGTTTTTTTTTAACACAACAAGCAGCTGACCGAACACTTGACTTTGCAGCCCTGCTAAAAACCCAGGGCTGCACTGATATCAAAACGCTTAGTGGATTTAATATACCTAATGTATGCTCTTTGAGTTGTTTTTTCCATACAAATTTTGAATTTATGCCGCCTAAACTGAAATTTGGCCAAATGTGCATAGGAACGATCGGTCGAAAAAGTTGTTTTAGTGAGAAAAACTTTTATTTTTTTTGTGCAAACGTCTCCAAACCTCGTGTTTATAAGTTTTCTATGCTTTTACATAATTCTAAGTTTGATGAAAATCGGAAATCTATATAGTATAGTTCCCATACAAAAGATAGGTCTGAATAAAGTCTTAGTAGGAAAAACTTTCAAACAAGAATTGGTAAGCATATAAATTATATTAAATAGACTTACGTACAACTGTATCAAAATCAGAATGGCATACCCACTTGCCATATTGGTGACCCCGACGTGAGCCATAGTCCCAAAATGGATGTTGTAGGTCAAAAATATCAAAATACAATGGACTTAAATTAGCACTTCTCTTTATCTTTTCATGTGTTCTCTTTGCTTTTATGACAATTTAAATCAAATTAAATTTGACAGTACTTACATCATTACCCTGACCTTTCATATTTCCCTTTTTCAATTTTGGATATCAGAAATGCAGAAAAGTTTCGTAACGCCGCACTATTCCTGGCCAAGTTTTTAGCTCGTATCCAAATTTCATATGAAAGATTATTAGCTTTGTATAAAAAGGTCTTTAGCAAGGCTTTTTGTAATTGATTCTTAAAACCCTGTTATCACATTGCCCATTTTATTTTGCCAAGTGTACAGGCCTCATTTGCATGTGAGACCGTATCTTAATGCTCATTAAGAGTGCCTTTTACATTAAACCGACACTTAATTGCAAGTATTGAGAGACTTTACGCTTCATCCATTTGCCATGGCACAAAAAGTTTTTTAATTACCAAAGTTTTGCCAGGGCCGCCAGAGTCAGCGCCAGAGCAGTTGCAATTTAAATATTTACTTAATATTTTGTTATTTGTTAAATTTCTAAAGCAATGCAGCTCATTAAAATACGACTATCAATGAGGGGGGAGAGTTGGGGGCGGGGGGCGGGGATATCGCAAGCGTTAACTTGTCAAGTTGACTTATGGACATTGTACCAGAAACTTTGGAAGCACCTCCTTTAAATGGCAACAGCTACAAAATGAGCAAAAGCTAACAAGACAGGCGAACAAACGAGCTGTCTTATTACAGCTGCTGCTGCAGCAGGTTCAGCTGCTGCTGCTGATGCTGCTGCTGATGTTGATGCTTCTTTTGCCGTCTTTGGATGAGGCTGCTGAAACTGCTTCAGCTGCGGTTGTTAACGTCACGCCCGCGGGCCGAAAGCGTTTTAAACGTTGTGGCAGCTGCTGAAGCGAGTTTCTTAAGTGCCCTGCTGAAGCCGCAACTCTTCTTCTATGCGAAAGAATGTGAATGTGTGTGTGTGTGTGTGAGCGCCTCCTGCTTAACCGCGAGCGTAATTATTACTTAAATGACAAAAAGGGACAAAGTTCACTTTTAATTTAAGCTTTAAGCGCCAGGGATAACCAAAAAAAAACAAACATTTTGTACTTGAATCAAGCACGAACGATGTCAATAGAACGGTAGGTACGAAAATACTTGATTTAAGTACAAAATTCTAAATTGAACTACGATTTGTTCAGTCCCGAAATAATTGATTTAAAAGCGTTTGAGGATTTATTGAAGGGTTCCTGAAAATCTCTAGAGCAGCGTTGGCCAACGAGAGCGCGGCCAAAAAGTGAGAGTGTATTGGTGTGCGAAAATAAAGCGTCGTGAATTTGCCTCGACCTGACAGCATCAAAGGCCATGGAGACAGTAGGAAAGCACAGTGGTTAGAGCGAGACGAATATATTCCCAAATGTATCCAGAGAGCGTATGTGAGAGCAAACAGCTGACTAATTTCTGACATAAGCGGTGTCGACTGAGCAATTGATTGAGCAGTCTAGATATCTTAGTCTATGCAAAGGCTAGCCAGCGACTGAAATGCCTTTTGATTTCTTATCCTCAGCTTACTCATGCATTCGACTCGTATATGTGTAAATAGCGAAATGTCTTTGCCCACCAGGTGGTACTGGTGACCATCTCTGCTCTAGAGATTTTAGCCTCGGTTGGTTTGATTTAAAGAGATTTCATTTTCTTATTATGGAAATCTAGTTATAAAGCTTGTGTTCATCTCTAACTCATCTCTGAACAGCGTTGCATCTCTCACAAAAAAAAATTTCCCATATTCTGGTTATAAGTTAATTTGATGTTTATTTGAAATTTTTTGATTGTGCTGGATGTTTTATGATGCATTTTTATACACTTGAAAAGTGTATTATAATTATGTCCAGAAGTTTGCAACGCATAAAAGAAATCAACTCCGACCTCATAAAGTATATATATTATATATTCTTAATCAGCATGACAAGCTGAGTCGATTAAGCTTTGTCCGTCCGTCTGTCTGTCTGTTTCTACGCGAACTAGTCCCTCAGTCAGTTTTAAAGCTATTGAGGGACTAAAGGATCGATCGGAAAATGGGTTTTAATGAGAAAAACGGGAAGCTCGATTTTGATTTTAGACCCATGGTTTCTTGGGCAAACGATTTTGACAACCGCTTGGTGATTTTTTTTTAATCCATTAAAATTTACTCACTCTAATATATATTCTTGATCATCATAACCAGCTGAGTTGATATAGGCATGTCCGTGTGTCCGTCTCAGAGAACTGCAAAACGTACCAAAAACTTAGACGCATATGTATTGCTTCAAATGCGTCAATGATTCAAGGTACCTCAATACGCATATTTAAAATAGTACGTATACGTATACTTCATAGTGCGTATGCGTATTTCAACTACGCTTACGTATACTTCAAAAGTACGCACACTACATTTTAATATTTGAGGCATACGCACACTACGCACTTCCATTAGTGCGTATACGCAAAACAAATGCGTATTTAGCCAAGTCATCAGGAAGTTAAGCTTTTGGTTGTTTTTGTTTTAAAAAAATTGTTTAAAAAAACAAAAAACGAACACGAACTATACGGGTGTGTCCCAGAAATCTCTGGAGGTTTTCGTATAAACGTTAGCATTTCATATTATAGCTGTTTGACTTTCTATGTAAAGGGGCACAAATATGCCGGGCTACTCGATTAAATGACGAAAGTTGAGAGATTTGAAACCGCCTGCTCAAAGCCAAGGAGATTTAATGCGTACGGTTTCCCTTCCATATGATCTAGTAGCCGGTCTTATTCTTTTCACTTCACAAATAAAGTACTCCAAGTAAAGTTCGAAGTGCAATTGTTTATACGAAAATCTCTAGAGATTTCCAGGACATCCCTGAATATAATGACTATACCCCAAAAAAAGTAACACTTATATTAGTGAGAGGAAAGACGAGACAGATAATAGTTTATTTTAGTCTCTGTTAATGTGAGTATTACCTTCAACTCGCTACTAAGGTACGTCCTCATTTAGGTTCTTGTACACCAGGGTTCCCCAATCAGTGATGCATGATTTCGGCAAAGCGTTCCGTGTGAATTGCCGAGTGTGTTCGGACCCCAGGGTCTAATGTCAATGATTATGGGAATAGCCGTGAAGTTGAGCAAGAGTATTTGAATGTGTCGTAGCAATCTCACTGCATAGCCCAATTTGTTATACAAGCCTTGATAAAATCAGGGCTGCTAACTCAAATGTTTGAAAATTTGAGGTCCGAGAACCTTAGCTTATCAAATGATTTCTTACTTACGACTTAATTGTAAAATCAACTAAGTTGTTAATTAGCCGGTTGTGTTGCCGCGGGCAGTATATGTGGCTGCTGTGCAAGAGGTCTTGGGTTCGATCCTGCCTCGGAACATCTAACAAAATAAAAAATTTTTCTTCTAAAACTTTTACACAACCGGCCATTCTTACCAGCTATTGGTGAAGTAGTTGGCCAGGAAAAGCTTCTCAAACAATGCACTTTACTGTTAAACTGTAGATCCCTTTTTCTTATGCGTAAAATTGAAGCACACATGTCAAGCGATTGAAAGAAGTTTGGCTTATGGCCCTTTTGACAATGTAAAGCCAAATTTTGTTTTTTAATTTAATTTATTTGTTAAACCTGCAAAATTAAATCAATTAACAACAACTATTTAACAATTAACAATTAAGTATATGGGGTTTAGTGACCTGTTTTTGATTAAAGTCAAGGTTACAACTGGCTAGCTCAAGGTCTTTTGGTTGATTATAAGCCTTTTTATAACCAACACAAACCAACAGGTATTAATTACAACATTTTGGAATAGCAATTGGGTATGTCAAACAAACATCCAGTTAGTATTTAAACTCTGAAGGGGGCGAATAAAGACATAGGAATTACACTATTATAAATTTGCAGCCCGAATTTCCTCTATGGTTTTTTGTTTGAAGGTGTTTGTTTACCAATTTGTTGTAATTAATTCTGTTGCTTATGGCTGCTGCTAGGTGGTTGGGCAATCCGTCCAATGATCCTCCTTAGCAGGGCCACGAGTTTTTTGTAAATACACAAGGTATTTTTTGCTTGTTTTATAATAGGGAAACCGGACATACCCAATTGCTATTCCAAAATGTTGTAATTAATATCTGTTGGTTTGTGTTGGTTATAAAAAGGCTTATAATCAACCAAAAGACCTTGAGCTAGCCAGTTGTAACATTGAATTAACAATTAATATAAATGCCAAATTCTATGTTATCGAGAATACCAAAATCCAGATATGTGTTAAATTAACTTATATAACATAGACAACATTAAACGAAGACTATAAAATTTCATACAAATTCAAATTTTTTTTTGTTTTATAAAATTTTATAGATTACAAAGTACGCATAAATGAAGCAAAATGGAAATGCCTACTGCTCACTTTAAGTACGTATATAATGCGTCCTTTTTCTTATGCTTCTATGTGTCTACGTACTACGCATACTCAGTTTTTTTGGGTTGCGTAGTGTGCGTATGCGTAGCCTACAATTTTTAATGCGTTTGAGTGTGTATGCGTATTTTATATTCTGTTTCTATGCTATTCTGTATCTATCGTAATTAAACTTTGCACGAAGACTTTTGGTACAAATACGCTGCACATTTGTCGGAACCGGCCGGATCGGATGACTATAGCATATAGCAGCCCTAGGAACTATCGGTTGAAAAAGTAGTTTTAGTTAGAAAAACTTTTTTGTCTTCAACGCAAACGTCCCAAAACGTCGCATTCATAAGTTTTCTATGCTTTCACATAATTCCATCAAGTTTGATGAAAAATCGGATAACTATATGGTATAGCTGCCATAGAGAATGATAGTTCTGAAAAAAGTCTTAGTAAGAAAAACTTTATTGTTTTCAATTCTATCGCTCCCAAACTTGTTACTGATCAATATTACATGCTACCACAAAATTCTGCCAATTTTGATCCAAATCGGATGACTCTAGACCATAGCTGCCATAGGAACGATCGGTCGAAAAAGTAGTTTTAGTGAGAAAAACTTTTTTGTCTTCAACGCAAACGAACGCAAACCTCGTATTTATTAGTTTTCTATGCTTTTACATAATTCCACCCAGTTTGATGAAAATCGGTCAACTATATAGTATAGCTGCTATACAAAAGATAGTTCTGAAAAATGTCTTAGTAGGAAAAACGTTTTTGTTTTCAATTCGATCGCTCCCAAACTTGTTACTGATCAATATTATATGCTATCACACAATTCTGCGAAGTTTGATCTAAATCGGATGACTATAGACTATAGCTGCCATAGGAACTATCGGTCGAAAAGTAGTTTTAGTGAGAAAAACTTTTTTGTCTTCAACGCAAACGAACGCAAACCTCGTATTTATTAGTTTTCTATGCTTTTACATAATTCCACCCAGTTTTATGACAATAGGCCAACTTGATAGTATAGCTGCCATACAAAAGATAGTTCTAAAAAAAGTCTTAGTAGAAAAAACTTTTTTGTTTTCAATGCTTTCCCACCCAAACTCGTTACTGATCAATATTATATGCTATCACACAATTCTGCTGAGTTTGATCCAAATCGGATGACTATAGACCAGACCCGGCCAGCCATAGCTACCACGAGCCGAAGTCAGTCGTGTTTTTACGCAAACGCGAGCCGAACTTATAATAGAGTGAATCGGTGAACATTGAATTGCAAGCAAAACGGCTGTAGTCTGGAGAAAGCTCTTGCTCATTTGGCCGGCACTGCTATAGACTATAGCTACCATAGGAACGATCGGTCGAAAAAGTAGTTCTTGTGAGAAAAACTTTTTGGTTTTTAATGTTTATTATCATAATTATCAGTTTTGAACACAATTTTTGGCGAGCTTGGTCAAAATCTATTGAATATATCGTATTGCTGCCATATGACAAACTGGCAAGGAAATGGTCAAAATATTGGCGCCATCTATTGCTAAGTTTGGGAAATAACTCGGCTAAGAAAGTTCGACGAAAATCATTTGAAACCTTAATTTATAATTTATTATTATATTAATTATTATATTATTATTATTATATATATTAATATAATATATAAATTATACAAGCTGCAAGGGAATATAAACATCGGTCGAGCCGAAGTTACCTTTCATTTATTTTGAGTATTATTGTGAGGCTAAATTGATCAACATCTAAAGCAAATGAAAAAGAAAAGGTAAATATTCTTTAACAAATTTATTTAAGAAAAAGTTGAACTGGTATTTGTAATCCATCGCAGCCATGTCTAATACCAATGTATCGCGCCAAGAGATGTTGCTTTGGCTTAACTGACTATTATTAAGCACTGATATAAAGAAGTGGAAAACCTTTGTTCCGGACCTTTTCGTACCACTTCCTAATAGTGAACACGTTTTAGTCTTGATAGACTACTCTACTCCAGGTAAATGGAGTGCAAACTGTTACGCACGATAACTTCATCGACGATAATCGACGCAATGGAGGAAACAAACTTCAACCCTTTTAATTATAATAGGTTTTTAATTATAAAAAGTTAAACAGTTATTTGTAATCCATCTCAGCCATGTTTAGCACCAGTGTATCGCATACCAGCAATAACAAAAACTAGGACAATGGGTTGCTTTGGCTTAACTGATATAAAGATGTGGAACAGCTCTCTTCTGGAGCGGAAAAACGAAGCAAGAAAGAAAAAAAGAAAAGAATTTAAATAAAAAGACCAGACCACCTCTCGAAAGCGAGAGCTAATGTGGACTGAATGAAAAATGTTTGAGGGTTTCCCTAGTCAAAAAATGATAAAAATTATGGCCTACTATGACTGCGTTTGTTTTGTATTTGATCAATTTTTTAGTAGAATTTCTAGCACTAAGCAGTACATGCTCCATGGACTACTCTACCCCACGTAGCCAGCTGCCACAAATCAAAAGTTTATATGCAATTTGTTTAACTTCTGGCTGTCAAATGCATTTGTCTACAAACCACACACACACACGCATAATTTACGCATAACTTTTGGTTTTGGTTTGACATTTTGTGGTTAGATTTTAATATGTGGTAAAAGTGGATAAAAGTTGCATCTCCTCCCCCCCCACCCAGAAATTAGCATTCTTGGTCTTGGGTCTTACCCTGTCTAACATTGTTACGCTGTTTGTCTTTGTCGTCAAGCGCTTAACATGTCAGCGAGCTGAAGCTTAAAGCCTTAAATAACGTTAGACCACATGGCGTATGCGTGATGCACTGCACAACGGCCTCAAGGCATGGGCACGAAACTTTGTCTTACCACAGCAAATGCATTGCAACTTTATTAAAAAGTCGTAAAAGTTATAAGAACTATGGTAGAATGGTAATAAGTTGTTGTTCTGCATTTTTTATTGTTGGCCAAAAGGTACAAAAACTTTTGTTGACAATGTTGGCAAAAGTCTTCTCCGAAAATGCAAAAAAAAATAAAAAAAAAATAGTAGAAAGAAAGGAAATGAAAACTCTTGCTTGTAATTTGATAAGTGCGAGACGTAACTTTATTGCTTTGGCTGCTGCTGCCTGCCGGTTCGCATTGCCAAATGTCATTTAGTGGCCCATGGCTAAAAAGTACAGTTGTGATTGCAGTTTGCTAGTTGCATTGTTTGCTGCAATTGCAATGGCGGAAACGGATGTTGGCCTCGGCTTTTGTGACTTTGTGTGTGTGTTGTTTATTTGTTGTTTGCTTATGGCCAAACGTCATTGTTACCTGTTAGCAAAAGGGTTTTTGCTAAAGTGGCTTAGTTTGTTTTGTTGCTGCCAAAGCGATTGTGGAACAAAGGCAACTAAGTCGGTGGCTTGTCAACGGACACTAGTAATTATTGGGTGACTTTCCTTGTTAGAAGTGTAACAAAGGAGTTCATATACAACAAACGAATTGCACTTTAAAGTACTATTTTGTAATACAAATTTTGTATTTATTAATTTGATATTATTTTCCAATTCAAGATTCTAAAAACAAGAAGCCCGACTGTAATATACACTGTACCTGAAGTAGCAGCTGAAAGCAGCGCTGCGGAACAATAGATGGCGCCATTACTTGCATTGAACAATGAGGGATTTTTAAAACTAACCAATAGATGATGCCACTACTGCCAGGGCGGGGGAAGTACAATTCTTTTGGTCATAGCTTGAGTATAGTTAATCCGATCTTCATCATTTCTTCGGCTATTCGATAAAAACCCTTGATTACTAAATATCTCTAGAAGGTACGAACCATCTATCTACAAATCTTTGGGAGATATGACGTTTTTACACAATTCCGGGGGCGGGAGGGGGCCTGGCAAAAATTGAAAACAAACTTGATCTGCCTGCAAGTGTAAGAAGTATATGTTTCATACAAGTCAAATCTCTATCTCTTACCATCTTTGAGATCTGTGCGTTCGTACAGACGGACATGACTATATCGACCCGGCTGTTGTTACATTACATATTACATACTTTTGCACAAACTTAATATACTACACAGAAAAAAATAAGATCAGGTATTTCAATATCATATCAGTAATATCAATATTTGCATATCAAAGTGAAACTATTTAATATCAATATGAACCTGTAACACCACATTGATACTAAAAATATTATATTGAAATGTGAAATGATCAAAGTGATATGAAAAATGCCCTTGTGATATGATTTCAGTTCAAAGTAGACATCGAAATTCTGAAAGTAGAAAGAAACACACAGAGTTTCTCAAATCAAAGAGCGACAGCAATAGTCTATCTCGAAAAAAAGCATAAACAATGCTCATTGCTATGCTGCCGCAAGCGCGAAAACGAGTGAACGTTTCGAAGTTGGCGTCGGGTCTGCAGCGAACTTCTAGCTTCTTCTTGCGAATTTCGTCATTCGATCTGTGCCGGCGCGTGTGAAAGGTAAGTAAAAAAAAAAATGTAAACGGTAATAGTGAATAAAATGTGAATTGTATGTGTGTGTTTTGTTGTACTGTTGTTGTACTTGCAAATTAATAAATTGTAAAAAGGATATTGCCTTTATTCAGTCGCTAATAGTATGTACTATTATAATACACACACTCATGCATACATATTGTGAGTGTTTTTTTCACTTTGTGCTCTCTACGCAATAGAAGTGCGTGTTTAAATATGTACATATGTATGTATACATATTTTGTGTCCGCGATGCGTTTTTTTTGTTTTGCCGTTGAACGTCAAACAGCACAGAATCACACATACATGCATATGCAAACATGCGTACATACAAATGTACATGCAAAATATGCATGTATGTACACACCTGATCATATTAATAGGTACACACATCAACTCTGACTTTAAGGTAACAGAAAACAATTTTATTCATTGTTTCAAGCTTAAAATTTGTTCTCATTGGTTCTTAAACTATTTGTTTTTAATAAAATAAACTTAATTGTAACATTGAATAATAATATAACATAAAAGAGATAATTTTGTGTTTCAGATATGTTTTCAGTGTGATCATAATAATAGGTACACTTCATGTGTTGGTAAGAAAAAAAATTGTAATTTCCATTTTGTGTTCTTTTTTTAGGTAAATTAGTATTTCCTAACTTAGTATCCAGTGTATCCACCTCTATTTTTGGCCACTGCTGCTATTCTTTTTGGCATACTTTTAATAAGAGCCTGGCAGGTCTCTACTGGTGTCTCATACCACAGTTTTTGGACACCTTCCCATAATTTTTGTTTATTTGAAAATGAATGCTTTGCCAATTTCTTTTTTAAGTCTCCCCACAAGTTTTCAATGGGGTTAAGGTCGGGGGATTGGCTTGGCCACTTCAGAACGTCAACTTTTTGGTCCTCGAAAAATTTAGATAACAGCCTTGATGTGTGTTTAGGATCATTATCTTGCTGAAATACCCAACGTAATGGCATATTTTCCTCAGAATACGGTACCATAACTGTTTCCAACATGGATTTGTACTCTTCAGCATTCATTTTGTTCGTAGTCTGATAAATTGGACCTACGCCGTACCAGAGAAGCAACCCCATACCATTATATTGCCACCTCCATGTTTGACTGTTTTTTTTTGTAAGCCGTGGATGGAATTCCTTTCCATTAGGGCGTCGAACATTCCTTTCACAGTCATTCCCAAACAAATTAATCCTGGTTTCATCGCTCCATAATATGTTTCTACATTTTTTCTCCCCGGTGCATCCTACCCAGTCTTTGTGGTCCCTTGCAAAAGTTTGCCTCATGAAGTGGAGACTTTTCTGGCGATTCTTCCTGGTAGGTTGGCATCTTGTAGTCGTCTTCGGATAGTTGGAGCACTAACTGAATTCCCAATTTCGACTGCAATAGCCTTCGATGACTTAAATGGGTCCTTTTTGCTCAAAGTTACTATGTAGTGGTCAAGGGTTTCTGTTGTTATTTGTGGCCTTCCAATGGGTTTCCTGTCTTGGTTTTCTTTCTAATGCATTTTTAACAAAATTATGAGACCTGTTCATTAATTTGGCGATGGCTCGTAAAGATTTGCCTTCTTTTCTCAGACTAAGAACCAATCGAGCTTCTTCTTTAGTACAATGAGAATTATCGACCCATTTTTTCTGAAAAAAATAATAATTTAATTCTCTGTATTGACAGGAGCTATACTTAATTTACCTTTAGTTACCAAAAGATCAATGATTACAAAATTATTCACTTGATATTTGTGAGAAACGGAGACTGTACCTATTATTATGATCAGGCGAAATGTGTGGTGGACTCGCAATTTATAGAAAAGCTTTGATATACGGGGCAGCCCCTCTGTCAACTCTTTGTCACAGTGTGGCCAGACATTGACAACAACAAAAAACCAAAAATTAAAAAGTTGTCAACACTATAAAGTACGAAAAAACCATCTATAATTAAAAAATTTCACGTTGTGTACCTATTAATATGATCAGGTGCGTACTGAATATGTGTGCTGTTTGACGTTACAAGGGCAGAACAAAAAAGCGCATGCTCAGCCTTTGCTTTCCGCAAATTTCGCACACATGCACAAAAATGCTTATGCGAGTTTAAATCATATTAATTTTGTATAATTTTACAGTATTAAAATGGAAGATATAAAACTCGTTGAGCTGCTAGAAAAACTTGACATTGACAATTTGGTGTACGAAAAATTAATTGGTAAGTTTTGTATTGAAATAATTATTCTTCTTAATATACTAATTTTACATTTTTTCTAGAGTGAGGATTTAAATTCGACCGCCTTAATTACATTTCTTCCAGCGACAAAGAGCAAATTTTTCCAGAAAGATAATTGTCATAATAATTGTAATATGTATTATAAAAATATAGCTTTGATATTATAAAAATAAAGCATTGGTATTACAATAATACCCTTTTGATATTTTAAAAATATTTTTTTTAATACTAAATCCATGTCCTACAGGTATTTTGAAAATATAGTTTTGATACTATAATAATATATCATTGATATTAACCAATGTCAAATTGTTGATCTGAAAAAATATCATTTTGATGTGCTCGAAATGTCAAAGTGATATATTCGATCATATTATCTGGGTATTTTTCAGATGAAGGCCGATTTGATACTACAAAATACCAGATTGATACTAAATATCTTGATCTTTTTTTTCTGTGTACTTATTCAGAGCTCGACCACACTGTTGGCAAAAAAGTATGCACAAGTATCCCGAGTATCCGGGCAGCATCGTGGATTTTTAAGGCAAGAAGTGACTTGATACTGTTAAATGGAAATAGATTTCTTAAAGAACGGACAAATAAATGTGAATTGTTTACATACAAATGAAATAGAGGACATCAACCATTTTCTGGGCAGTTTTCCTATACTACAGAAGCAGATAAGTGAGGTGTTTGAAAACTATTTTCCTTCGTTTCGTTTGCAATGTAAAGATATTCAATTTTTTTATATTCTTGCAATTTTTAAACAGCCTTAATCCCTCCTCCTTCCTTACTAAGCACTGCGCAGTGCAATGCATCCAAATGGATTTTGTAACGTATAATTAGATCAAGTATGCGACGTGTTTGATTGAACGATTGAGCAAATTGCATTGAAATTCCAATGGAATTATGTGGAAGCCCTTTTGGCGGCAGATGTTGATGAGATGCTGTCTGTATGGGGCGTTGTGAATCAAAAGGTGTGTGTGTGTGTGGGCTGAGGGGCAGCTAATTGGATTCCCCTTTTGAAAATTAATGCAATGCTAATTATGGGCTAATATGAACACAAATAAGCGCACTTATAATAACGTTTCAATTCGAATTGCATAATTTACATTTGATTTTCGAATTTCGTCACTGTCACGGTTAATGCACCTTTGTGTGTGTGTGTGTTGGTTTTTTGTTGCTGCCCTTAATTAAAAGTGTCAACATGCAGCTGTGTTTCGAATGTAACAATAAGCCCAAATGTAAATAAACTTTAATTAAAATGTAAATTTTTGCCTAAAGTCAATGACCTGCATAGAAAACGGAACCCAAAGTGCCAACTCAATGCATTTTTCACTTGGCCACAAAACAACAGACTGGACACATGCACATAGTAAGGCAGAAAGGGGGTGGCAAGTTGCATTTGAAATACACAGAGGACGTGCACAGATCAATTTTGTACCAAGTAAAAAAAAGGGCCAAAAGACGACGACGCTGCACAAAAGTTGCAAGACATTGCAGCAGACCGTCGAACAGACGCTATTCTCTCATTCTTTTGACTTTGAAACTTATGCGCCTGCTGTTAAGCTCAGCTCATGTGCGTATGCGTGTGTGTAGCATAAGCTAACGGATGAAGAAGTTGTAAAATAAGCTCATACACACACACACACACACACACACATACATACATAAAATTCACATAAATATTCTTGTCCCGCAAAAAGAAACAAACTACAGAATGCAGAATTACTGCCGCTGCTGCTGCTGCTGTTAGTGTTGGTGGCAGAATGCAATTTTTGAGTACCGCCTGCGAGTATGCTGCAGTTTTTTACCAGGAAATTGTTACGTTTTTTTCCTAGAATATTCCTAACAGCAAAGAAAATGAGATTTTTTATTGATAGCATAACGGCAAATACATGTGGCCATTTTTGTTGAAACTTAACAAGATCTTTTTGCATAAATGTGGCTGCATTTTGTTTACACATTTGCATAAATACACAAAAGAAATGAAATAAAAGAGATTTTAAGGCCACAGATTCTGTTCATAACATGGTTCTTGCAGCTAACAAAACCGCAGTTTTGGTTTTCAATTTTAAATTTGTTGTCCATGACATAAGAAATGACCCTAACCGGCCACTGGATTCATGATATGGACGCCAGGGCGACCCAGCCTTGGAAAAGGGGAGGAGGGAGTGCGAAACGAAGGAACCAAGAGTCCCAGACACACATAAAATGTGTGACAAATCCTGGCAGCGGCGAGCTACGCCCGTGCTACGAAAAGAGCTATTTTCAGTGGCGCCCGAGCAGGGACAAGTATACTACTGCTTAAAAACGTTTGATACTTGTGGTTCCGAACAAAAACCTTAGATCCGTACAATCCCTAACATACATGTACTGCACACGCGTACTGCAAGCGGAACGACACAGCCTTGCAAAAGGGGGGAGGGGGAGTGCGAACCTAAAACCGATTTCTACTCATTTGGGCGGGTGAACGATTTCAGCAAACGAAGGAACCAAGAGTCCCATTAATCTTATACTCTTTATTTAGTTACAAATATAAAGCTATGAAAAATACCATCCAGGTATTGCGGTAATTGCTTTTTAAGTATTCTGTCGACACTTTAAGTAATTGAGTAGACTAGATCGAGACATACATATTCAGCACAAGTGTTGGGAGATTGACATTCCGCTGAAATTTAAGTGGCTCCAAGAGTGGCGGTGGCCTCTTTAAGTATGTTTGCACTAGCCGCGTGGGGCATAATCCAGCGCAGTTAAACCCAACTTATCCTTTTCCTCGACACTTTGCATGTAGGGTAAAACATATTCAATTAGTTCGGGAAATCCATGCAAGGCAGCCACATGCAGCACAGTGCGACCCGACGGATCTAACTGGGATAGATCGCTTTAAGGAGCCGCGTGCTGCTGCCGCACACAGTTGTTCGCTCACCGCACGTGAAGATCCCGTCAAATGCGCACCACAATTGATCAGCAGCTGAATGATCTCGTGCCTGTCCGTGGAGACTGCCTCCATTAGGGCAGTGCGATCGTAACGATCGCGTGTGTGCACCGAGACGCCGTTACGTAGCAAATGCTTGACAATCTCCACATTGCCCAACTGGCAGGCCAAATGCAAGGCAGTGCGTTGATCATGATTGCAACCAGAGATATTCGCACCATAGGCCTTCAGATTGTTGATCTTTTTCAGTTCGCCATCGACCACTGCCGCACTGATCATGGCCGGAAAGAGGGTGGCGCCCAGCTGGTCCAGCTCCTGGGGCGAGGAGAGATGTAGGGAGCGGGCCACTGCATCAGTTGATTACAATGACACCACGATCGAAGGCCGCCTTAAGTTCTTCCATCAGATCCTTACGATTCGAGGGTTGTTGCCGGAGCCAAACGATTGTAGAACCACACCTCTAATGACCTGATAGAGCACCCGATTCGCTTCACCTTGCACATAGGGTAGCACGAGGGGAGCCATGGAAGCGGAGGTTCCAAGCCGCATCTGGGCATATTCTTCATCGTGTACTAGAGCATTGGTTATGGGCGCAAGAACATTACGCTCATTCCTCACCATGCCTATGGTGCCGCCCGTAAAGATGACTTTAACACGCGCTTCCTTCACATCTAGCGCCATCAGCTTGCCATCGCTCACATTGCGTCGCATATTTGGTGAATTCTGCAGTACGGGGGAGGCGGGTATCACACTCGCTGGCTCACTCTCGGTGGGCTTCCCAAAGTCGACAAGTCCGTTCGCGGACATGGCTCTAAAAATAGCCACTCGAAAGCAGCACCACACAGAAAACCGAGTGGATAATTTTTTAAGCAAATTGCTTTTATTAAATATTGTATTTAATGGGGGGTTTCCCCCTTTTTTGTAGTATAACTAATAACTAAATGAGCTAAAGTATTACACAAATAAAATCTGTGACACATCCTTGCAGCGGCGAGCTACGCCCGTGCTACGAAAAGAGCTTTTTTCAGTGGCGCCCGAGCAGGGACAAATTTACTACTGCTTAAAAACGTTTGATACGTGTGGTTCCGAACAAAAACCTTCGATCCGTACAAACCCTACAGCGTGTCGGATCCGTTTACTTTCGCTCTCGTCTAGAATTTTGAAAAAAAAACAGTTTTTATTTATTTTATTTTCGTAACATACATATATTTAAGTACACATACAGAAATTTGCCTCGGCCAGACGGGATCCCAACAAAAGCTGTAAAAATTATCGTGCGAGTACGGCCGGACGTTTTTGCTGGTCTTTTTAAGTAGTGCATTAGGGAGGGAGTCTTGCAATCAAGATGGAAGCTCTAAAGACTGGTTCTGCGCCCAAAAGGGGACAAGAATATAGAGGACGCATCTGCCTACAGACATGGTGCATGGTAGATGTCTTCGGCAAACTGTATGAGATCATCTTATGCAAGCACCTGGAGGCGGAATTGCAAAAACGGCACGGCCTCTCAAACCGGCAGTTCGGTTTTACATAGCAGCGTAGTACGATAGACGCAATTTCAATGGTGGTGCACACAGCCTGCAGGGTCACAGCTGGAAGAAGATAGCGTGGTGGTAGTAAGGAGTATTGGCTGGTTGCAACGCTTGAACGCATTTAACTCCGCTCGCTGGTAAAAGATCCTCCAAGCACTTACTCGTCTTGGTATATCTAAGTATCTGGTGAAACTAGTAGCCAGCTACTTAAAGGACCGTACTCTGCTTTACGACACATCAGATGGAAGGAAAACATACGGAGTCACAGGCGGCGTGCCACAGTGCTCAATTATAGGGCCGATTCTGTGGAACGTAAAGTACGACGGAGTTCTTGGCTTTGCAGATGACATCGCGATCGTCGCTGAACCCCTAAGCCCCTGCAATGACCGTGCCATCATACAGCCGAAGATGCAAAAGAGCGTACAGAAGGTATGCTCTCCGAGTAACCTCCAATTTCCGGACTGTGTTGGAGGACGCGGCCCTAGTTTTAGCAGGAATGGTGCCGCTTGACCTGTTAGCGATGGAAATTAGTGAAGCAAATGAGCATCGACGAGAGAGAACGATGACGCATTGGTAGGTGAGATGGAGTACTATCACCAACGGCAGCTGGACAAGAAGACTAATTGCGGACATAAAGGGCAACAAGGTACATGAATACTCCAAATCTTATCTCTATAGATTTAAGCATGAGACAGATCCGTTTTGTACACGCTGTGCGCGGACCATTGAAGACACAGAACATATATTCTTTGTCTATCCGAATTCGCTGCCGAACGGGAAGAGCTATGCCTAGGTATTGGCAGGTCTTTCACAGTCACTGTGTTGATGGACATACTACTTAGCTTGCCAAACAATTAAAATGCTATAGGCACCATGGCTGCAGAGGTTCGACGAGGAACGACAGCGCAATTCAACTTCAACCCCTAGATAGGAATCTAGTGGAGGCCTTCGTACCATCTCCCCCCTTGCGAAGTAATACTTAGCGGTAGTTCTGCACGAGGGAAACGGATAGTAGGGCTGGTTTTAGTGGATGAGTAACTCCGAGTCCCACACTTTTTGACTTTTAATGCTCTCCCCCCCCCTATAGACTGTAGGCAGAACTACTGTCAAACTAAAAAAAGAAATTCTGAGTAATTTTAAAAGATTATTTTAAAAATTAAAATGTATTGCCCGATGAACTGAGTGAGACGTGCTTTGTTTTATAAATGCAAACAAGTCCTGTCCAATTTAAAGGTCTGTAACTGTAAGAACCGCATAAAAGCCAAGACCAAACACTGCTTTTAATTCTCTTTTGCTGTCTCTCTCTTTCTCTCTCGCTCAAATGACCCAAACATTTTTATAACTTAATTAAACACTGATTTTCCCCTCACATTTTATGGACATTTTCACAGCCAAAATAACAAGAGGCAACCAAAAACGACAGTGGCACGTCCTCCCATTTTGGGTTTTTGGAGGACACCGAAAATGAAGTTCTATTCGATTTGTTTTATTGTCCATCCGCTTGTGGTGGCTCGGTTGGTCTGTGGTCAGCTGCCAACAACTGCCAACTGGGGAGTGGTATTAGTAATATATGTAGTATGTGGTAGTATGTGCTGTGTCGGCTATTTTTTTTTTTTTTTTTATAGAAAATTAAAGACTGTAGGTGTCAATGACTGTACAAAACTAATCAGTTTAATGGGCTTTCGGCCAAAACAAAATAAAGTCATTAAAATGCAATTAAAAATTGCGGCAGGCGTCTTTGTTTTAAGTTATTAAATATTATGTGTGTTTTTAAGAGTTTCTTGGCCTTAATTTAATTAATTTTAGACCAGTCTAAGACCAGGGAATGTCTTGCTGTTGCTGTTGTTAATGTGGGATACTTGTTTTTGACTTAAAGTAATGAGCTTGTACTTGGATTGTGGACAAGAAGCTTAAGATGCTAGTTGAATTTTAGGGGAAGTTGTGGCTGTGATAAGTGACTATGGTGGTAGAAGCAACTTGTAAAATAGATAAATATTCACTTTATTTTTAAACTCAGTTGGGGAAATAAGAGAGCGAGTACAATTGAAGAGTTGATTAGAAATGCAAGAATAATTAAGATTTTATGGAACATTCTTGAACATTTTTTAAGGCATTTTTTTCAAATTATCAATAAAAGTTTCATTGACATGCAAATGTATTATTAATCTTTGTTAGGTGATGGGGCCAAATCAGCCAAATCAGAACTTTTCAATTTCCCGCTGCTTCTTTGTCATTCATTCGCTCTGTTAAATATGCTTAATGCTGTTAATTAACATTCAACTGCTCCAGCTCTCTGCTGTTTCAAACAGCCTTATTCCCCACCTTTTGATTGTGCAGGTGCAAGCATGCATTTAAATTAAAGTAAATTGATATCTTGATTAAATAAATGCATTTATATTCCATTGGCCTTTTAATCAATGAAGCGTTTAATGCATGTACTACGTCTTTTGTGGGCACCGCCGCACTATCATCAATATTGCAAAGTGCAGTTGTTATTCTTTGTTTATTGGTGCAGCTGAACTGCATCGCAGAGTCAAGTGCACAATGTGAATGGCAAAATGCCGGAAACCTGAAAGCCAAAATGGAAACAAAAAAGGAAAGGGAAAATCGACAGGCAAACATTTCACCAAAGACGGGAATGCTCTATTAGGGCAGAAAGTTTAGATATTATATCAAACTGTTAAATATAACCATATTTAACTACCTATGTATATACATATTGACTAGTTAGGGCTGCAAACCCAAAAAAAATTTTCGGAACCTCCGGTTTGTAGGTTCAAACCAAAATTTACCAACGGTAAGGGTTCAGAAATTTGAGGTTCTAGGTTTTTGAGCGTGGGTTTTGGTTCGAACCTTGGTTCGTTGCACATTTTAACCAATTTATTTAAAATAACAATTCAATTGACGCATAGATACATTGTAAGATTGTAAGATTCCTTCATTGCTACTGAATAAATCTTCAGTCCGCCCTCTAATAAAATTTAAACATTTATGCCCATAATCGAGCGGTCTAGTCAACTGACAAAATCGGTTTCGATGCATATCAATCTGAAATAATACAGAAAATATTAAGCTATATTTATTAGCAATTCATTTATTGTCATTCAAATGAATCACGAGTACATCACAGGCTTAAAAATATGTACGTACACAAATTTTCGGCATTTGTATGTAATACATATGGGCATTTCCAAACTGACGTGACGTTTCGTTCGTACGAAAAGATGTTTTTAAAATATATGAAAATAGATTTTATATTTGGGTAGCAATTAAGTAGCTTTATAATCAGCAGAAACAATGACATGAATCGATCATAAGGAGTTAAAGATATAAGCAAACATATATAATGGCGTGACGTTACATAAAACGGAAGTGGGTTTTCACTTGTTTTAGAAAAATGCAAAACTGTATAAAATTTTTTAGGTATGATTTGAAATAATACACTTTTTTTCCAGGTTATCTTATTCAAAAATGTTTGCCCAATTTTTTTTAAATTGCATAAGTATCTGACGTGACGTTAACTGGCGTTACGTTACTTAAATTTCCTCATTATATTTATGTTGTTTTTGTTATAATATAAAGCAGAAACTTACAGTTAATTGCAATCATATAGTTTCTTATGGTGTCTTCTGCATTATTTTTTAACACTTTGTACCCTTAGAAATAGATTAGAGAACAAAAATCAATGGAATCTAAACGCATTTTTATGACAACAAAACGTATTGAAATGAGAAAAATGGGGTTTGCGGGACTTTGCATTCGAAAATCTCGAAATGGGTTATGCATATATTTAAAATTGGCTCATATTAGTTCATTTTGATTATTTCCCCATGAAAATATGATAAAAAATAGTGTTTTAGGTACTTTTCTCGGTGAACTTTTCTGTGCAAATGCCAATATACTATGTATGTATGCCGCAAATGGACGGCCATGTTTACATTCATAAATGCATTCATACATACAAATATTTAGCTAACCATGTTTGTGTGCATGAACTTAAATATATTATATTATATATTTTTTCCCAACTAACCGATTCTGCAAAACATTGATTATGCTTTCTCGTATGCACTTTAATCAGCCTTTCACTCACAAAATTGAGCATCAATTGGTTTTTATTCGCCACACTTGGAACTTTTTTTCACAATGATTTGATCAAAAATGCCTTTATGTATTCTTTTAAAGGTGCCGCATTAAATTTGCTGCATGCCCGACGGTCATATTTAGTTTGCATCAGTGATATTCTGATTTATCAGTGCTTACAATGTATGTAAATTTCGTAAATATTAAATTTGTTGTCATTGTTTCACACCTTCCACACAAAGCCTTACACCGAGAAAAAAGAGTCTCCCTATAAAGTGTATACATATATTCACTTTCGCCGGAGCAAAGTATATCGTAGATGGGTATGACCGACTTTCTGTATGTTTATATTTCTATTTGTAGACTCTGTTTTTAACAACATGCAAGGGTACCCTAATAAATTTTTGAACCGAACTAAAAGCTTGGGTTCTTGTTCAGGGTTTGGTTCATAGTAAAAAAAAGACGGAATTTCGGGCTCGAACCGGATCGGATCGGGGTGACGTCATAATTCCGACTACATAATTTCGACAGAAAAAAACGACCCAATTTCGAACGAAAAATTGTCGTTTTGTTTTGTCGGAATAATGTTTTAAAACGACATAATTTCGAGCGAAATAATGTCGTTTTGTTTTGTCGGAATAATTTCGTTTCAAAACGGCATAATTTCGATTCCAAATGTCGTCGGAATTATGTCGCTATGCCATCGGATCAAAACCGGGTTGCTACCCTGATTATAATACGTAAGTTAGTTAAAATAAGCTATGATTTTGTTCACAACAATGCTAAAACAAGACTCGCACAACAACCGCAAAGGAGGCTGGTTGATCGTAAAGCTATTTCATGAATTACCACAATTCAACTATCAGCGATCTTTGCCCAACTTCAATGAGCTGGCAGAGGTTACCTCATGCCAGAACTGCTATGACCGCTTAGGAATCCCAACGCAGGCTTGTAGCAAAAAATCCGACAGCAGTAGCAATCGCCAAGTCACAGAAGCTTTGAATGTGTGTTGTACATGCCATGTATCAGCCCTTCAATTTGAGTTATGTCATTTGAGATCTGTAATTTCGGAGTAAAATTAAAATGAAAAATATCTTTTTTTTTCAGTGAATATTTATATCAGGCATGCCCAAAAGCTGTATACGACAGAGCACTCACCAATACTCACAGAGATATGCACCAATACCAATAATGAAATTGTTGTTGGTCAGTTTGCTTGCGCGCGCAAACACCAATCAAAGAAGAGAACAAAACCGGTTTTTGTTCTACGCGTCGCATACACACGAAATCGTTAGCGTGTGTGTCGTTTTGTATGCCGCGCGCCCTGCAAGTATACGATCATTTCGGTGTTCCTATGTTCGGTGCAATTACAATAACAAAACAAAGAGCATACGGCTGTGCATCGCTGATTTATATTAACTATATTTATCAAGTCACCAAACCAGTCCTAAGCCGAACCCTGAAGAACCAGACCATGAACCGAATCTTCTAAGTTTTTAACCCCTATATATGAAAAGAAGCTCGGTTGGACACAATCACTTTCAACTTCATAAGAATGAGCGCGTTCACCAGCACACACCAATCATCTAACATAAATCATCAATCAACAAAAAAGTGTTTAGCTGCTGGTGAACATGTTTGATAGAATTTTAAGGCAACGGAGTCATCGATATATTTTTGTTGGCGGATGTTTTGAATTTTTGGCAACTAATAGCTTAATAAAATTTAGAACAGTCTGTTAAATTTATATGACCGTCAACAATAGCAGCAACTGCTCCTAGAATCCCCTAGAATTTTCCTCAAAACTTTGTTAGCCATTTAATATTTGTTGTAATCCCGGCGAGACCACAACAAACACGAATATCTGATGGCCAGATCTTTTTCCTATTTCAAAATGGTCATTTAGTAATATGAAGAGCTCCTGTGTTTTGCGTGCAGCCAAATTACATAACGCTGGGTTTTATTAAGAGTTACTTTCGCTATTAATTCATCCAGGGCAACGCAAAGAAGGGTCTGCAAATGTTCATTTTAATAAAGTATTTAATTGGCAATGAGCTGAGAGTCCTTAACGATGCACGTCCATTCTATATTTTTGTACTTTCACCACAATTAAGTACGCGGGGGCTGCTTCTTTTTGAAGAGGCGGCTTTTCAAGTTTTCCTCCTCCGCAACAAGCAGTAAAGACTTCAGGGCCTTCTGCCAATTCATTAATTAATAACAAAGAGGTTTCCACATTCATTTTGCATTTGCCTTGACAAAATTACTTGTTTGTTTACAACTGACAGCTGTGTGCTATCGATAACAAATCACAATCAAGCAATTCTAACAAACTATTTCTTTGATGTTTTCACATCTAACACAATGACCAAAATTAGCAATCATGATTGCACATCATGCCTGTTCACCAGCACAATCTAACAACAAGAAAGAAAGTCGGTCAAGCCCGACTATAACATACTCTGTACCCTTACACTCGCCTTTGCTCAGGAGTCAAACGGCCAGTTAACACCCCGCGCACAACGCGGTGCGCTCTCTAAGTTTCTCTCTCTCTCTCTCTTCTCTCTCGCACTAAGATTGGCAATGTTGAACGGGGGGGTGGGTGGTGTTAACTGGCCGTTTTTTGCCCATAACTTGAGTATCGTTCATCCGATCTTTATCATTCCTTCAACAAATCGATAAATAATTTTGTTTACAAGGTATCTCTAGAAGGAACGAACGATCTATCTCAAAAACTGTAGGAGATATGAAGTTTTTTCCAAATTGCGGGGGCGGGAGGGGGCGTGGCAAAAATTGAAAATAAACTTGATCTGCCTGCAAGTATAAGAAATATATGTCCCATACATGTCAAACCTCTATCTCTTACCATCTCTGAGATCTCTTCGTTCATACGGACGGACAGACGGACGGACGGACGGACGGACAGACGGACATGGCTATATCGACTCGGCTGTTGATGCTGATCAAGAATATATATACTTTATAGGGTCGGAAACGATTCCTTCTCCCTGTTACATACTTTTGCACAAACTTATTATACTCTATGTACCTTTGGTACAGAGTATAAAAATAGTCGATTTTTTGTCATCGATTTATGCTGGTGAACGCGCTCAATGATAGCAGTTAAAAAACAAAATAAACATCGTAAGTGAGAGTATCTTCCAATTTCAAAAACCAGACACTTTTGGAAGCCGTTTTTGAGGACGTATGAATAAAAACAATAATGAATGTGGCTCATTGAAGTATAGGTTAACGTTTTGAAGAGTTTGTTAAGCTGGGTGTGTCCTCCTGAACAACATATTATTGTTTTGTCCGAAAATAGAGTCAAAAATCTGTCAACTAACTAAGAATCTATAAGCCAAGTCTCGAACCGAAACCTTAGGTTCAATAAGTACAACAACCGGCCAGCGAAGTAAAACTTAAACTTCACAAGTAGTGCGAACCGATATATAGGTCAATAATACCCATTTAATGTTAAATTAATGGAGCTGAAAATAGTTATTATAATATTAGAAACTATTGGTGGTACAATGCATAAGTTATTTACAGTTGTGAACAAAAGCCACTTTTTCGGACCTAGAGCCAGCTAAACTCACTAATTAAACATTAGAAAGGTCGACAAATAAATTACAAATCTATATAAGAGACGGCACGCTCTCTTTTTTGTAAACGAAACGAAAAGTTTCAAGAAACAACGCAAAAAAACGCTTTTTTGAATGCTTTGAATTTCCAAATTAACGGGCACTTCTAAGCTCGCTCAAAAGTTTCAAGCTTTTGCACTAAGAAAGTTTCAGCCTCAAAGCTTAAGCATTATCACCAGAAAGTTGAAATCACTCATTGCTTGTCTATTTTTGCATTCATTGCTTTTAGCAGTTCCCAACTGATCTAAGCAATGATTCTATGGAGAGACAGTTGGCAATCATGCTTTCTTCAGCGAAAAGCCTACTGAAGAGTCGTTAGGGATAACGATGAAACAGTTCTGTATAGGCAACCAGCTCTTTTTGGTGGTACAATGCATAAGTTGTTTACAGTTGTGAACAAACGCAACTTTTTCGGACCTAGAGCCAGTTAAACTCACAAATTAGTTTTGGAAGGAAGTAATCGCTTTCAATGACTCTGAAGGTAATGAAATATATTTTGAGTTAATCTCGTTTGCGATTCAGATGTTGTCCTTGCCATGATCCAACGCTGAAGTTGAGCATGTCTTCAGTCAGTTTAATATTGTAAAAACAAAACTCAGAAATCGAATGAACATTAGTAGGCACAACTGGCTCAGCTGTGCGCCAAGTATTAGGACGAGGAACTTCATCAGACAGTTGATATATTAAATATGTTTGAATTATAGAATTAAATAAATAAAAAGAAAAGAAATGCGCTTTTTATACCCTTGTAGAGGGTATATTAAAATTGTCCAGATGTTTGTAATGCATTGAAGGAAGCATCTCCGACCACATAAAGTATATATATTTTTGATCAGCATGACGAGCTGAGTTGATATATCCATGTCCGTCTGTTTCTATGCTATCTCCTCCTTAAGTTTTAAAGCTATCTTAACCAAACTTTGCACAAAGCCTTTTGGTACAAATACGCTGCACATTTTGTTGGAACCGGCTGGATCGGTTAACTATAGCATATAGCTGCCATAGGAACTATCGGTCTCAAAAGTAGTTTTAGTTAGAAAAACTTGCTTGTCTTCAACGCAAACGTGCCCAATTCTCGTATTTATAAGTTTTCTATGCTTTTACATAATACCACCAAGTTGGATAAAAATTGATCAACTATATAGTATAGCTGCCATTCAAAAGATATGTCTGAAAAAAAGTCTTAGTACCGAAAACTTTTTTGTTTTCAATGCTATCGCTCCCAAACTTGTTATTGATCAATACTATATGCTACCACACAATTCTGTCAAGTTTAATCCAAATCAGATGACTATAGCATATAGCTGCCATAGGAACGATCGGTCGAAATAGAAGTTTCGGTAAGAAAAACTTTTTTGTTGGCAATGGTAGCGTCTTTAAGCTTTCCTGTTATGAATATTATCGCTTTCGACAAAACTTTGGGAAGTTTGGTCAAAATCTGATGAATATATCGTATAGCTGCCATATAACAAACAGGCAAGCAAATGGTCCAAGTAGTGGAGCCATCTATTGCTGAGTTTGTAAATTAGCACAGCTAAGAATGTTCGACGAAAATCATTTAAAACTTTTATTTATATAAATTATACAAGCTACAAGCGTATATAAACTTCATACTCACAGACTCTGTGTCTTGTCGTTTGCTGCTGTGGTCGGTTTTTGCTAGAAGCCTGCTTTTGAGATTTCCAAACGTATATAGCAATGCTGGCATGAAGTAGCATCTGCTAAACTCACTGTGATCAAACAAAGACTGCTTATGTTGAATGGTGGTGACTCATGAAATAGCTATATAGTCAATCAGCCTCCTCTAAGGTGTGTGTGTGTGTCTTGTTTTTGAAAATTTATGAACATAAATCATAACTTATTGACCTGAAGCCTGCTAAAAGTTCTATGATTGATATCACACTTCGACGAACTCAAACTTTTTTTTAAAAACCTTACATAAGACCCTTAAATTATGATAAAAAGGACCTCTGTAAGCCTCACCTCATACCCAGTTTTTCCAATAAAGCGCTTGGTTCGCAATCCATGGATACTTTTGTACTTACAACACACAACGACAACAATTTAAACTTAGTTAAATATATTCAAAGAGTTCACTAAAACAGTCACATTATTTTAAATATATTTTTATAGTGCAACAATAATTCGTTAGTTCCGCAAATGGCGCATCCTTTGTAACAGTTGCCATTTTTTCTACAGCTCTTTTGGCTCCATTTTCTATTATTGTTTTCTTTATTTGTATTACAGTACGTGTTTGCACCTAAGGCACTTTGTACCAAGCATTCGGGCTTTGTTGATGTTTACATATTGTGTGCCATTTTGGAGCAGCTGTGTCAGGCTCGCCTGAAAAACGAAAGAAACTTGGCAACATGTTGTGGATATTTTTATTATTATAAATAAAATCAAGAGCACTCGAGCACCAAGTCTGCCTACCAAATCAAGAGTCAATTTTCATTAAAATAATGACACAGTTTGCCCAGAAATTGGTTAGAGTGTCCCACCACTCTGTCCCATCTGTGTGTGTGTGTGTGTGTGTGGTTAACCGCGGAGCTTTGCTTATCATCAGAAAGCTGCACATATGCCATCATGTCCTGCGGCTAGGAGAACCATCACCATTTCGTTACCCATTTCTCTCTATAACAGCCTGTGACTGCTTATGTATGCGTGTAATTGAGTTTGTGTGTGATTGTTGTAATCAGCGGGGGCTGGGCAAACTCTTTTTTTTTTTGTTATTTTGTTAGAGATGGTCGAAATGAAGCAATGTTATTTATGGTTATATGATTTTGTTATTTGAAGAGAAATTCTGTTAGAAGTGGTGCCAAATGGGTTACTTAGTTAGGAAATCGTGCGGTTAATGGGGATCTGTGTTTGAGTAGAATTATCAGTTTTTACCTGTTTTTTGTCGGATCTTTTTAAGATATTTGACTATAGTCAGATATTAAGCCTAAGTAAATATATTTTAGGTATAAATTAACTTGTGTTTTAGTGATTTTAAAAGTGAATAATCAGGTTTACCGTGTTTTTTGTCGGATCTTTTTTAGATATTTGACTGTAGACATTTATTAGGCCTAAGTAAATATATTTTTGGTTTCAAAACTCTGATAAGCCTGTCTTTCAACGATTTTTAAAGTGAATAATCAGGTTTTCCGTGTTTTGTGTCGGATCTTTTGAAGATAATTGACTATAGACAGATATTAGGCCTAAGTAAACATATTTTAGGTTTCAAAACTCTTATAAACCCGACTGAGGTTGGTTTTTTTAGGCGAATTTAAAAGTGAATTATCACGTTTTCCGTGTTTTTTGTCGGATCTTTTTTAGATAATTGACTATAGACAGATATAAGTACTAAGTAAATACATTTAAGGTTTCCAAACTCTGATAAACCTGAGCTTTCACTGATTTTGAAAGTGAATAATCAGGTTTTCCGTGTTTTTAGTCGGATCTTTTTAAGATATTTGACCATAGACAGATATAAGTCCTAAGTAAATATATTTTAGGTTTCCAGTCTCTTGTAAACTCGACTGTGGTCGTTTTTTTCAGTGATTTTGAAAGAGAATAAACAGATCTCCCGTGTTTTTTGTCGGATCTTTTTAAGATATTTGACTGTATATATATATTAGTCCCAAGTAAATATATTTTAGGTTTCAAAACTCTGATAAACCTGACTTTCACTGATTTTGAAAGTGAATAATAAGGTTTTCCGTGTTTTTAGTCGGATCTTTTTAAGATATTTGACCATAGACAATTATAAGGCCAAAGTAAATATAATTTAGGTTTCCAATCTCTTGATAAACTCGAATGTGGTCGTTTTTTTCAGTGATTTTGAAAGAGAATAAACAGATCTCCCGTGTTTTTTGTCGGATCTTTTTAAGATATTTGACTGTATATATATATTAGTCCCAAGTAAATATATTTTAGGTTTCAAAACTCTGATAAACCTGACTTTCACTGATTTTGAAAGTGAATAATAAGGTTTTCCGTGTTTTTAGTCGGATCTTTTTAAGATATTTGACCATAGACAGATTATAAGGCCAAAGTAAATATAATTTAGGTTTCCAAACTCTTATAAAATCGACTGTGGTCGTTTTTTCCAGTGATTTTGAAAGAGAATAAACAGATTTCCCGTGTTTTTTGTCGGATCTTTTTTACATAATTGACTCTAGACAGATATAAGGCCTAAGTAAATACATTTTAGGTTTCAAAACTCTGATAAACCTGACTTTCACTGATTTTGAAAGTGAATAATAAGATTTCCCGTGTTTTTGTAGGATCTTTTTAAGATATTTTACTATATACATGTATTAGTCCCAAGTAAATATATTTAAGGTTTCAAAACTCTTATAAACGCGACTGTGGTCGTCTTTTTTTAGTGATTTTGAAAGTGAATAATCAGATTTCCCGTGTTTTTTGTCGGATCTTTTAAGATATTTGACTGTATACATATATTAGTCCCAAGTAAATATATTTTACGTTTCAAAACTCTGATAAAACTATCTTTCAGCTATTTTAAAAGTAAATAATCAAGCTTTCTTGTCGGTTCTTTTAAAGATATTTGACTCTATCCAGATATTAGGCCTAAGTAAATACATTTAAGGTTTCAAAACTCTGATAAGCCTGACTTTCACTGATTTTGAAAGTGAATAATCAAATTTTCCGTGTTTTGTGTCGGATCTTTAAGAGATATTTGACTCCATCCAGATATTAGGCCTAAGTAAATTAATTTGAGGTTTAAAAACTCTAATAAATCTCACTGTGATCGCTTTTTTTCAGCGATTTTGAAAGTGAATAATCAGGTTTTCCGTGTTTTTTGTCGGATCTTTTTAAGATATTTGACTCTAGTCAGATATGAAGCTTAAGTAAATATATTTTAGGTTTCAAAATTTTGATAAACTTGACTGTAGTTGCATTTTTTCAGCGGTTTTGAAACTGAATAATCAAATTTTCCGTGTTTTTTGTCGGATCTCTTTTAGATAATTGACTATAGACAGATATAAAATACACTTCAGGTTTCAAAACTCTGATAAGCCTGACTTTCACTGATTTTGAAAGTGAATAATCAGATTTCCCGTGTTTTTTGTCGGATCTTTATAAGATTTTAGACAAATATTCGACCTAAGTCAATATATTTTAGGTTTCCCAACTGTGTTCGGTTTTCTACTGCGTTTTTTGAATGTTCTCACGTTACCATCTCTGTAATCTTTCACCAACATTTCTGTTGACAATTTCCGTTAGATGTCCTGTTCCTGTGTAACCCCACAACCATGATGATATTTTTCATTCCCTCTGTCTATTCGAACACGTTGAATGTTGATGATGCATTGAGGCGTTCACTGGACATTGAATAATTTATTTTGGTGGTCAACGACAGCAGGCAAACTGGGGTCACATGTCGGTGCGGGGACTGACTGGTGTCTGGTTTAGTTGGAAAAGGACAGTCCAGTCAATGGTAGTTTATCGCGTTGGCCATTGTCGATCCTGGTGTGCACCAACAACATGTGAGTTATTAAATAGATTACAGTTTCGGGTTGGCGAATGTGCATAAACATTTCAGTGTCCATGGACAGATGTTGAAATACCTTTTCAACAATGGCTATCAACTCCATCAGCATGCATGACAACTTTTTGGGCCCCGTTGGAGTTATTTATGCGGTTAAGAAATGCCATAAAACTGCAACTTTTTGGTGTACATGTTGCATCCAAAGCAACACTTTGCCACGCTCAGTTGCACCTTGGAGAGTTTCAGTAAAAATAAGTTGTGTGTGTAATAATAATAATAGTAATAAATCCCCTCCAGACAGTTTTCAAAATGGTTTCTTAATACGTTTGGTGCTCTCTCTCCCATTGAGCCGGAAATGTGCAAGGAAATGCAATCGAATGCACAAGCCAAGTAACAGAAATCACTACCCTGATCCACTGCATCCGGTTTCAATAGAGGACACAACAAAGTAGAAAAATAACAGCTTAACTAACGACTTGCTTTATGACATTGTCAGTGACAGCAATAGCTCTCCTGCTGTCTGTTGACTGTGAAATTGATAATCCGAGGTAGCCTTTGATGGATGAGAATCATTAATGAGCATTGGGAAAGGGTAGAAATGGCAATTAATGCTTGAACATTGGGATGATGTATGGGCTATGCATGTTTAATGGATGCCTATTTAATCCTTCACTGTTTCCTTCATGCCTACCTATCAGGCGGCAAACAGAGCGCAACTTTCTTTAATAGAGTCATGAAATAAACAAGTAGAAGTTCAAATGGAAGAGAACTATTCTGTACTTTGCCTGAAACTTGCTAGTTAAATTTAGCAAAAATAAAAAGCTTCAAATCAAATCATTAAGTCCGGGAACCTCTGAAGATTTCTTAAGTACAGCAAAGATGAGATGGACAATGGAACAATAAAGCTGTTTCCTCATAAGGCAATATTGGTTTTGATACTCATCTTTAATGCTGCAGCTATTTCCCCAGCGCTTGGAAAAGCGCAAATATTGTGATGCTACATAAGTCCGAAGAGCCTTCAGACGAGCTTGAATCTTACAGGCCCATAAGCCTTCTCCCAGCATTTGAAATACATTTGAGAAACCTGTAAACGCCCGCATTGAAACGATAGATGGCAACGTTTCAAATTGGATTTTAACTGAGGCACTGCACATCGGAACAGCTGCACAGGGTGGATTACTTTGTCCTGGCAGGATTCCACGCCAAGGAGTACGTTGTGGCAGCGTTCTTGAATATCCAACAGGCATTTGACCAAGTATGACACGACGGCCTGCTCGATGAGATCAAAGAAACCCTCAAATCTTCTTTATTGTTTAATCATTTCTTACTGAAAGGACCTTCAGAGAGGTTGAGGATGGCCTTGCATCCCAGAAGAAGAGAATTCGAGCAGGATTACCTCCAGGTAGCGCGATAGGCCCAACCTTGTATATCCTTTTCACCTTCAAAACGCACGATATCCCCGTTGAAGACCCTCAGGACCTTATAATGGCCGTTTGCTGACGACACTGCGATAATAGCACGAGATAAGTGTATCTATGCGGCTACAGATACACTGCAAGAGTAGTTTGTACAAAAGTATGTAACAGCCAGAAGGAATCATCTCCGACCCTATAAAGTATATATATTCTTGATCTGCATCAACAGCCGAGTCGATATAGCCATGTCCGTCTGTTCTGTCCGTCCGTATGAACGAAGAGATCTCAGAGATGGTAAGAGAAAGAGGTTTGACATGTATGGGACATATATTTCTTATACTTGCAGGCAGATCAAGTTTATTTTCAATTTTTGTCACGCCCCCTCCCGCCCTCGCAATTTGAAAAAAACGTGATATCTCCCACAGTTTTGATGATAGACTGTTATATAGATAGTCTAGATAGATAGTTAGATAGATAGATAGATAGTCTGATAGACTTCTAGAGATATCTAGTATTCAATATAGTATCAAATTTATTTATCAATTTGCTGAAGGAATGATAAAGATCGGATAAACAATACTCAAGTTATGAGCAAAAAACTGCCAGTTAACACCCCTCACCCCCCCCATCCCAACCAATACCCAAAACATTCCGTTCAACAGATGCAATCTTAGTGAGAGAGAGAGAGAGAAACTTAGAGGTGAGCGTATAAGAGCGCACAACACGTATGACTCGCGAGCAAATGCGAGGGTAATAGGCTAATCACACTGAGCACATCTCAGCGGAACGTATGAAATTTTTTGAAGATGTGAAATTGCGATTCATATTGACAACATCTAACATCTTCAGTTGTCGTCGCGATGCGTCGTCGTAGTAGCGAATTTACAAATTGCAAAAAACAATTAATAAAATGGATTTTAAAGAACAATTGGTGGTTGTTGTATCTGTTGTTCAAAAGCAGCAACTGTTAATTCAGCAGCTTATGGCATATTTAGCCAATAATGCGTACATTGCAGAGATCGAAGATGAAGAGGAGCTGATGACCATGATAGGCATGAATCTGCACATACCAAGAAGCACTTGGATGTTTGTAAGTGGTAGTAAAATGTGGCTTTTATACGTGCAATTCCTTCAGCAGTTATTATTGTTTATTTTAGAAGCGGCTTGGCATGTTTTGGGAGAAGGACGTTCCGGACAACATAGCCTTGTTGCCTTGAAGGCACGGTTTCGACGTGTCGGAAAAGGACTTGATACAGGAAAACAACGCAATTATTGTCATGTGCTGCTGTGTATTGTACAATATTTTGAATGTGCACAACAGTGCCATCAATGAAAATTGAAAACTTTACACAAACGAAACTCGAGAGCAGCCAAACCAATCTAACACTTCTGCTGATTACAGTTCTGGTGCTGAAGAGATAAGATCTGGTATTGCAAGATATGTTAATTTGGATGAAGAATAAAAGCGAATTGCAAGGCATTAATGGTTTTATTTGCATGTTTTTTTTCATTTTTTGGGTTAGAGCTTATAATATCCTTATACTATTTATTATTTTTTTCGCGCAACAACCCAAGTAGCTCGGACTGGAAGGTAGCCTGACTCGCTGCTATCTCCCGAGGCATATCACACTGGTCCTTCTGATTCTCCCTTTGCATCTCCAACCGCTCCCGTGCTATGCTCACAAGCTCCGCTTGGTGGTCACGCTTGGATCGGAATGAACCCAGGTAGATGGCGTTCCACCACTGGGTCCTATTTTTTGTTTCTCCTGCCTAGAAACACATATATATAAATACACATGCGATATTGACATGGAAATGTGTATTTTTAAAAGCAAATTATATCTACCTATATTTTCGCGAAAGGTTGTCGATCTTCGTTCGAATATCGGTCTAACCGCCCACTAACCCGGCATCCCTCATTGCATCCGCCATCTCCATGTAAACATGAGAGTTCTTCCGGGTGCCTCTCAAATCGCCAATGTTTTCCTGCCAAATATCTATCAGATTGTTCTCCATGTCCAGAGTCCAGACAAGGCGACTCACGGTTGGTTTGTTGCACACTGCAAATGTATGCAAAAATTATTCAATTTATAAATGAATAAAAATTTAAATATTAACGTACCGTTTTCCTTGTCAGGCATTTTTTTTAATTATGTATACATATTTTGCCATTCTTTTTCGTTGACATTGTTTATGATTCTCAGTGAATAGCAAATTTTTAGTGGTGGACCAAAAATTATAGTGAAAAATTTGATTGGAACAAAGTAAAATAGGAACATCCCCAAAAGATGTTGGAATGATGATAAAATTTTGGCACGGCAAAAGCTTATGGAACATCTTTGATAAAGATGTTAGATGTTAGATGTGCCTCAGTGTGAATAGCCTATAAGGGTACAGAGTATGTTATATTCGGGCTTGACCGACTTTCTTTCTTGTTTTGGTATGAATTGTTTCTGAAAATGTTATATAATTTATAAAGCAGCCTTTACCCTTATCATATTTCTCTAAAGAGTCGGTTGTCAAAATCCTTCAGAAATTTTAATCGCATGAACAAATCAACTATTCACAAGTTGCTTGAGTTTGTAAGACCTAAAGTTCATAATGAGGATACATTCTTAAGAGAAGCCATTCCCACACAAACACGGTAAACAAACAACTACATTTTCCAAACATAGCTAAAGTGTTGCTCTTTCAGCCATCTTGTTACACTGCGATTTCTGCGATCTGTTGCATTCAGAATTTTCCAACCGACAATTTCCAAAATTGTGCCAGAAGTCATCAATGCAATTAGTTCATCCTTTTACAGCATATAAAATTAATCGCTTCAAAAATTTAGTTTAATTTTCTAGATCCCTCCTCAACCACAGCAGGAATGTCGAACCATTAAACGAAATTTCGACAAAATGTGGAAATTTCTTTTTTGCCTCGGTGCAAAATTACACTTTTTAACATTTTTTCTTTAGCTGGCAAAGATAGTGCATTTCGAGCTAGAATAAATGACGGATCATTTTACTACAGTTATAAGGGATTCCACAGCATTGTGCTTCTTGCTCTGGTAGATGCAGAGTACAGTTTAGTTTATGTTGATATTGGCTGCAATGGAAGAGCAAACGACACCGCCGTTTACGGCAATTCCACGCTATGAACAGGCATTGAAGATAATCGTCTTAATTTCCCGGATGATGAACTTTTACCTGGCGGTTCAAGGCATGTGCCATTGGTTATAGTTGCCGAAGATGCATTCAAATTTTTATCAACGCTTTATTCTATCTTCAATTTCACCGTTCGCCTGAGGCCAGTTAGAAGGTGTCTAAGCCTGTTCTATTCCACATGTCCTACAATATTGGTCGAAGTCGGCATCATCTGTTCTTAAACACTTGTAAAATGCCATTCTCGTGGCCAGTATAACAACTTGTATTCTCAAAATAGAACCAACCATACATAAATATATAAACTCTACTATGTATATTATAAACTTATAAATAAGACAACTTGTCCAACTTTATTGTGTATATCTACTGCATTTGGCTGCTTTTCCAATATATTTCTGTGCATAGAAACGTCCAAAGAGATATAGAAAGGTTACCATATAACTGCAGCCGGCATAACTGAGCCAGGTGGTGTATTCGCATCTTTGTATAATGGCCTGACAGCCCCAGACAAGACCAATGACAAATTGTACCAGCTGCACTGCAGTCAAATAGCGTTTCCACCACAAATAGCGTTGAATTCGTGGTCCCAAAGCGCTCAGAGCATAGTAGACATACATGACAATGTGCACAAAGGAGTTCAAGGCGGCCGGTAAAAATGCTAAGAGAACAGAAACTGCTTTACCACTAACAATCCAGAATTCTAAGATAAACAACTCACTTGAACCCGTGGGTATCCATTTGACAACGATCCAGCATAGGGCGAACATGGTGCTATGATGATACACATGCAGGAAACTCAACTGTGACCACTTGTGGCGGAGTATGAAAAACATCGTGTCGGCAAATTCGAATAGTTTGGAGATGTAGAACCACCAAAGGGCAGCGGCAATCTGCATTAAAGATTTATGTACGATGGTTTGTAGCTGCGGGCTACCCTACTTACACGCAGTTCATGTGGGTGATAGCTAACCCGACACGGCTGACAGGTGAGACTGTAGTTCAGCGCTCGCGATGCCGTTAAAAGCTCGAGGCAAATGTGGAAATTCAGCAGGGCCATGGACAGGCTGTAGCCGAACAATGGGGCACGCAGCTGTAAGGGTTTGTGCCTGCATTTCATGAATTGAAGGACCATTTCAATGGGCGGGGGAAGCCTTCACCTACCTGGCCATCCATTTAGGCGCATAGCGGACCATCAGTAAATATGCGGCCAACAATGCGGCTACATACCAAGGCGATGCCACCAGTGGCCAACTTTGTGTGCGCTCATCTGCCAGCTCGGCAAAGGGAAACTCAATTTCTGCGCTGACATTGAAAGACATTTCGATATATATTGAGCCTAAGAATGCTCCCGTATCACTAAGCCAGCCGCCGCACAGAGATGCGTCTTTTATGTCGTTAAAGTGCTGCTCACTGATGCATTAAAAGCCACGAGCGACTCCACTCCAATCCATTGACAGCGTTAATTAGAAGGCGCTTTGTTTTTTAAACTTGACCCCTGCAATCGAGCGTAAACTTTATTCACAAAAATAAACCATTTAATTTACAACCTCAACGTGACACTTTCAGTGCTGACAGCATTATAAATAAAAGTATTATCAATTGGTTTATATTGTTTGGTAATAATTTTGATCACCTCCTGAGCGGCACAGCCACCTGCAAAAGAAAAAAAGATTCAATTCGTTAATAATCGGGACAGCTGAAAACTAAACAAAACACAAATTCTTTGTGAGGTTGCACAAAAGTTATAGAAGTTGAAATACTTCCCACTACCTTCACCAGATTTTCCATATTTACTTAAGGCACAGATGTGTTGGATCGCTCAAGTCTGGAGCCTGGTTTACATTTACTTAGAGGGTAACCTGAAACTCCTTTGTTCACCTTCGCCAAACAATCAGAGGATGTATTCAGAAGGCTTTTCATATCCTTTGGATGATTTTCAGATATATTGGATGAAAATCTAAGATCAATCTAACATTAAATGGATAGCTATACATCAGTGATGTCCAAACTCACACAATCAAGCATTGCGCTTGTGTGCGTAGCAGCGAAACAAGAAGTAAACGTCACAACAAGCAAATGCCACGAACAAATGCCTCGTGAGAGAACAAAAAGCGTGCTCTCACTATACGTGTGTCGGCTGCGACGCAGAATTATGAAGCAGAATTATGAATTTCTATCCCATTGGGGATGCTTTTGGCATTTTGGACACCACTGATATACATACATGCATACATATATATTTAATACCCTCTCGAAAAGTGAATTTTCCTTGTTCCACTGACGACTGTTGTTCACGGCCACACTAACGTCAACAAAGAACAGCTAATAGTACCTCATCGGATGCCACTGCGAGTCTCATCCAAACCACGACTGCACCATGGGAAGCATGTCAAGGAGACCAAAAGCAGTCCGCTACGATCTAAGAACTGAGATATCAGCAGTTCGACAATACCTGGGAAATGGCATGGTAACAGCAACAACATCCGCTGAGGCCAAAAAGAAGGCACACACCAACATGGTCGCCTGCACCATAGAAGCCTACCAAGACAATGTTGTCCTGTCCACCCATCGATCCCGCGTAGAGGACCCTCACCAGGCGCATCAGGGCGACTCTTAACCAGCTCCGATCAGGAAAAAGCAGGCATCAACCCAGAGGTGGTTGATGAATGCCCTAAGTGTGGTCTCAGCCCACATGACACCAGACATCTCTTCGATTGCCCCCTGAACCCAACTGTTCTCACTCCCCTAGATTTATGGTTCCAACCAGTAGAGGTAGCCACCTTTCTCGAACTGGACAGGGAATAGTTTCTCTACATCCAACTAATCATTTACCCTCTTCTTTCTCTTTATCTTCCTTTCTTCCACATACATACGAAACTTCCCAGCGCTGTTACAACAACAACAAGAACAGCCACAGCACCACAACGGCACTGTGTAAGTTAGCTACCACCATCACAGCTGGTCTAAACAGCAAAAGTCCCCATGAAAGGACAATAGTGGTGGCGCTGGACCTATCAAAAGCATTTGTCATGGTGAACCACACCACGCTCCTCCAAGACATAATGCAAAGTTCACTGCCTAATTACACCAAGAGATGGCTACACAACTACCTCTCAGGCAGGCATTCGCACGTAGAGTTTAGAGGGGCCAAGTAGGGAAACAGGAAACTAAAACAAGGAGTACCGCAAGACGGAGTCCTGTCACCGATCCTCTTCAACTACTATGTTGCCAGCCTCCCCACACCACCAAATAAGGTAAAGGTGGTCTCATATGCCGATGACTGCACAGTCACAACAACAGGCAGAGACATCAAAACCTTAGAAGGAAGGATCAACAGCTACCTTCCAGAACAGGCCAATTTCTTTAATAGCCGAAACCTCTCTTTGTCAGCAAATAAATCATCTGCCACCCTACTAACAACGTGGACAAATAAAGTCAAACAGATACTGGATATACACATTGATGGACACAGTATCCTGACCCTCAATAACCCGAGAATCCTGGGGGTCACATTTGACTCGCTGTATGTCTTCTCCAAGCATGTAGAATGTATTACAAAGAAGGCCAGGAGCAGGAACAAGGCATTAAAGGCAATAGCAGGAAGTGCATGGGGGAAAGACAAGGAGACGATCACCACCACATACAAAGCTATCGGACGATCACTTATCAACTATGCAGCACCCATCTGGTCAGCATCATTAAGCGACACGCAGTGGAGAAACCTGCAAACCGTACAAAACGCAGCACTCCGAGTGGCTACTGGATGCCACGTGATGACGCACATAGACCACCTGCATCAGGAAACAGAGATCCAACACCCTTCTCACGCAGCAATTACTGATAAATTGCCAAAATCTAAACCACCCCAACCACAACAGCACCAAAGGCCCCATGAGCATACGCGACAGACCCGTTCGATTCGATCTAATGACAGTCAAGCCCGACATCGAGCTTTTTCTCCCCAATTACCCACCAAATGAGGACGAATGCACTGTGGCACAGAGTACAGTAGCAGCACTACAACAAAATGTAGTGCTCGGAGGCAGGCCGCCACCTATCGATCTCAGCGAGAAAACACTGCCCAGGACGACAAGATCAACGCTGGCTCAACTACGATCAGGGAAGAGTAGACAGTTAAACAGCTACCTAGCGCGTATAAACCCAGAAGTCGCAGACACATGCCCTAAATGCAATAATAGCCCACACGACACACTACATCTGTTTAATTGCCAAATTAACCCTACCATACTCACACCCATTACACTCTGGACCCATCCAATCGAGGCTGCTACTTTCCTCGAACTGGACCTGGGTCTTTAACTCAACATTCACTTTCCTTTCTAACCTATTCTTTCTCTCTTTTCATACTACGTACAAAAAGTCAACCCTGCCGTTACAAAAACAACAACAAGAACAGCTGATCGAATTGCTATGTCTGCATCTGTACACATGTCAAGCAGCGTGGCCTCCTGGTAGTCCCACCACGGCAAAGGTAGTTTGCGGAATTCACATACATAAGAAATATTATTGCATTTTAACATTCAAAGACAAAGAATGGAACAATTGCCGCTTGCCTTGGCCATGTACAACTCATGGTTTTCAATAAAGGGGGTCCATATAGTTCTGCCACTGTGCTATACGCATGCATACTGAGCTAAAACCCTATCCGACCATGGCAACGCCATTGACAGAGCAGCTGTTCCTCTTAGGCAGTTCGCTAGCATATCGATAGAAAATCTAGCCTTTTAGCGGAAAATAGCTATATGTCGTGACAGTAGCTAGATCATCCGAATCTCTTATGAGGAAATACACAGACAGAATGAGGTCATTTAGATCATACAGCGAATGACCTCTGAAATGTGCAAGTGGAACAAGGGTATAAAAGTGAAAGTATGTTTGTATCAGGGCTTAATACCGGAACCGGTACCGGAACCGTTAACCGAAATAAACCGATTCAAATCACGTACCGGAATCGCAACCGGAACCGATACAAATATTTTTTTGAGAACCGAAAACCGTTTACCGTTATTAATGGAACCGATAGAACCGGAACGAAACCGAAACGATGGTACCGGTACAGTTTCGGTTTTTTCGCCTTTCCACAGCGCATCGTAGTTTTGGTCACTCGTTGGAGATCAACCTACAGGATGCTATAATATTTGCTCCATTTTTGCGGCTGCAGATAACAACTTTCTGCTGCACCGGCATGTGTGCAGTTCGCGAAATTGTACGCATACTACATATGTAGAACCAGCGGACTTCAAGCCGAAATCTAGTTTTGTGTGATTTTTATTCCATTTGGATACACTGCAAATTGGAAATATCAAAAAATTCGTCCTCTCTAACGAAAAAGTTTGTTCAAAGAAAAGCGAGGGAAATCCTTTTCTGAAAACAATGCTTTTTTATAGATATAATATAACCTAACGCTTAGTACTGAGCAAAAAAATACTTGTCTCAATCTTTAACAAAATATTTATGCACAAATTTCGTCGGTTGCTGATCAATCACTGCTTAATGATGAATGCAGTTCTAATACTAGATCATCTGAAAGCGCCGACAAAGTTGAGGCATATATGATATTGCAGGAAAAGAGACTTAGTGATAAAAACACTTCAATTGTGTGTTTTGCAGGGTTCGGAATTGCTCGCTCGCGAGCAGCCTACACTGACTCTTTTTGACTCCCGCTCTGAGCAGCGAGCGGTAGTCCGCGAGCAGCGTGCAGCTGCTGCACTTACGAGCAGCGTGCAATGTGCAATTCCGAACCCTGGTTGTGGATTCCATTAAGACTTTTCTCGCACTTAAATGTGTTCGAAACCATGAAAACATTCTTAACTGGTGGTCAAAATCCTCCACAAAGTTCCCGGAATTGTATGAGATCAGCAAGTCGGGTCCAGTTGCAAAGTTTAGCGTGGAACGCCTATTCTTTGGCATAATTTATTATGAATCCGCTAAGAAGTTGTATGGACTCAACCACATTGAATGCAATTATGTTACTGCGAGCAAATCACAAGAATGCTCATTTTGTGTTAAATTTTGATTCGTTTTATTACACAGGAATAAAATGATTTAGATTTATCTCAGAATTTAATTTGTCCAATCTTTATAATAAGTAGTACTTATACCGGAACGTACCGGTATACCGAAATAAAAATCCAGGTACCGTATCGAAACCGAAAACCGAAATTAATTGAAAACCAAAATAGAACCTTTAACCGAAACATCCATTTCGGTACGTACCGGAACCGGTACCGGAACCGAAATTCGTTTCGGGATTATGCCCTGGTTTGTATATTTGTATGTTGATTCCTTATAGGCGTCTAAACCGCTAAACCGATCTTCACTTAATTTTTTAAAGTATGTTCATGTCGATCAGCAAAAAGTCATAGGCCATTTCTGAAGTCTGTGAACCCGATCAAAAGCGGTTAGAAACGGTTCAAGAGTGGTTCAAAGCCGTACCTCAAAAGTTATTAAAGCTATTAGCTTGAAATTTGGTCTGAAAGTTGTGTGGTGATATGATGTTGGATATTTTACTGGCTCAGGAACGGTATTAAACCGTTATCAAACCGGTTAAAAAGTGATTCAGAGACATATCTCAGAAGCTATTTAAGGGGGTATTCTCCATGAGCAACATTTTTTTTTTAGATTTTTTTACATTTTTTTATAGCTTGGATATTTGAGAATATCACCCTAAAAGAATTTTTTGAAAATCGAAATAGTTTAGAAGATATAGCCTTTTTTGTCGAACAATGTCTTCGCTAAAACCGAGTCATTTTTGAGTAAAAAAATTTCGAATAAAACTGAGAAATAACGGATGGTTCTTGAATTTGAATGGTAACATGTTGTCGCCTCAGATCGATATCGAATATTAATCGATTATTATCGAAGGCTATCCTACACAATGCTCAGGCTGCGAAACTAGAGCTGCGGCCGCATCTAAAGAAGGCAGAATAGCACGCAGAGCAGAGAGAGCTGCTGCTAAAAACAGTTTTTTTTGAAGATGTGGAAGCAGCTGCCATCGCCGACTAATATCTGTAAGTATATTATATATCTGTAATATTTTTGGTAACTTTCAAAACAACTTTTTCGAAATGCCAAGTCACTTTTCTCCAGTTCTACTAAACCGATTTTGATGAAACACAATGCAATCGACGCAGAATTGTCACCATTCTCGAACTGCGTTTTTATATTTTTGATTTTTTTTTTTCGCAAAAAAGTTACTTCAAACTTTAAAAGCATTTATCTCGAAACCACGTTTTTCAAACTGGCGGCCATGATATCTCCAGTTATACTCAACCGATTTTGATGAAACTAAGTGAAATCGACGTAGAATTGTCACCATTCTGGTCTAAACCTCAATCATTATTTTAAAAAAAATTTTACCATTTTTTTTTTTACATGTCAAAAAAAAAAATCAAAATTTTTCCGAGATTCAGACCGGAATGACATCTATACTGATTATAACCCCGTTGTAAGTATAAGCCACTGTAAGAAAGTTTTTCAGCTGAGGTAGGACTCAGTCCTGTCCAAGGTCACTTACAAGAAAATTTATAGAAGTGCCGGGACTTGGGAAGGGAAAAATTCTGATAATTTTGGCAAAACTTGTCTAATTGGGGTTGCCTTTTTGGTACCCACCACGCTGACGGCGACCCAGCTCAGCGTAGCGGATCCCTTAACGATTGAGAGGTCAACCCTAGCCACCTGCCGGCGACCCAGCACAGGTTGGCCAGACCTAACCTCACACCCGCTTGAGACGCACCCACTACACCTACGACACAGGTGTGCAACACGTCACTTTGCCGGCAGCCCAGCGCAAAATGATGCCTTGCCCACGTATGCCGGTCCAAGTCGGCCAAACCACCACACCTCCGGCGACCCATAATACACTTAAAAAGTGTATTATACTTTTGCCCAGAAGTTTGCAACGCATAGAAGGAATCATCTCCGACCACATAAAGTATATATATTCTTGATCAGCATGTCGAGCTGAGTCTATTGAGCTTTGTCCGTCCGTCTGTCTGTTTCTACGCGAACTAGTCCCTCAGTTTTGAAGCTATCGAGCTGAAATTTTGCACAGAGCTTTATATGTCGGAAACGACCGGATCAGATGACTACGTTTTGTAGCTGCCTTAACTGCTCTTAAACTCGGTCATTGTTAATATTATATGTTTTTAAGCTGATCTGCAAAGTCGAAATCGCTAACCGCTGAAGCGATCTTTTTCAAGTGTATTAAAATTTCGGCAAACGAAGTTAGCTTTGTTTGTTTGTTTGGGGTTTAATTTCGGCCGTCTTTCTTCACTCCAGTCAAAACACTTTTTGGCTGAGTTGTTCTCCTACGCGTTTCGGCAAATACATTGCCTTCTTCAGGGAGTCTGTATATTTTTTTTTTCGATTGTTTGTTGATGTCAGTTGTTTTATTCGTCGTTTTTGTTTGAATTGTTGTGCTTAAATGTTCCTCTTGTGATCGCCGCTGCGTATATAAAGTTTGTCTGTTCAATGTCTTCCCTAAAATTGTGTGCATGCTCTCCCTTTTCTTGTATTCGCAAGCTCTCCAATGTCATCCTCGTCTTTCATTTGTGTTCTAAGTTCAATACTTTAACGTTTTCGAAGTCAGCTGAGTGATTTTTTTTGTTGATGTGTTGTGCTAAAGCTGTTGTTGATTTCCCTTTTTGAGTGTCTCTTTTGTGTTCGCTGACTCGCGTGCTCAGAGATCGTTTTGTTGTTCCTATGTAAGTTCCGTTGCAGCTCTCTCCCTCTGCTCCCGCGCATTTGATTTCGTAGACTACATTGGTGTTGTTTTCCTTGCTTATTTTGTCTTTCGTATTCGTGAAGAGGCGTCTGTTGCTGCTGTGCGGTTTGTATGCACTGGTCAGCTGTTTCATCAATTGTTTGGGGAATATTTTTGTTAGTGTTCTGTTGTCTGTAACATTAGGTATGTAGGGTATGCTTAGAAATTTCTTTTTATCTGTGTTTTTGTCTTTGGGCTTATAGTCGTTTAATTTGTTTGTTGCTTCGGTGATCAATCTATTTATGAGCTTTTCGGGGTAGTTATTTTCTAAAAGAATTTTCTTAATTTTAATATAATTTGTCGGTCTGTGTTTTATATCACAAATGGTGTATGCTTTTCTTATTATGTTTTTTGCCGTATTTATTTTCTGGTTTGGTGGATGATTTGAGTTGAAATTTATTATTCTTCCAGAAGCCATGGGTTTTGTGTACCAGCTAAATGTTAGAGTTTCCATTTCCCTTGTTATTTCCATGTCAAGATATGCTAGTTTGTTGCGTTCTTCTCGTTCTACGGTGAGTTGGATTCTTCTATGTTGCTTGTTGAGTGTTTCTAAAATTATGTCAACATCTTTGGCTCTTACTATGCATATAATGTTGTCTACATATTTTGACAAGTGCTTTATATGTACAGCTGCGGCAAAAATAATAGCACCATGACATACATTTTTCTTTATTGATCATTTGTTTAATAACTATTCATATATTTAACTTGTTTAAGGCTTTTATTTTTACTTTAGGCTCTAATTTATCGAAATACAATGCAAGTGTCGTCGATAATAACATGAAATTGAAATATTTACATTAAGAATGTGAACGTTGAACATTTTAGGCGGCAACAAAAATAGCACTACTTCAAAAATAACTTAAGAAAACGAAAAAAAACCGCGAAGTTCTGGAATATTTGTATTCATTTGTATTCTTCATCGATATAGTGTATTAATATTTGGTTGTAAAACCTTTGGCAGCAATGACAGCAGCACAACGTCTCGTCATAGAATTGACCAAATTTTGGCACCTTTCCCGTGGAATACTGCTCCATGATTCTTGAATGATAGCCCAGAGCTCCTGATTATTCCTTGGTTTTGCATTGGAAACATATTTTCTTACATCAGACCAAAGATTCTCTATCGGGTTTAAGTCTGGAGACTGAGCAGGCCAATCCATTAGGTGAAGGGATCTGTCTTGAAACCACTTACGAGCTTTCTTGCTGGTATGTTTAGGGTTATCCTGTTATCCTGTTGGAAGACCCACAACAACGGCATTTCGGATTCCGCATAAGGCAGCATCACTGTATTCCGAACTGTCCTAATGCAAGCCGATATGTTAAGCTCCTTCTTTAGCTCAGTAGCCGGCTTAAAGGGGGCCTTCTTGCACTCGCGAACCAGTCTGTTCACCAGCAAATTAGACATTGCGACTTTTCTACCGCGTGTTTCTGGTTTATTTTTATAATTTAAGGCATTACTAATCATTTTATTGGAGCAACCGACGATTTGCCCCACCTGAGCGTAGGTGTTGCCTTCCTCGATAAGCTTTTTAATGATTTCCCTCTTTTCGTCACTACAATGCTTTCCGCGACCCATAATTAATAATTTTTTTGAACTTAATGATAGTGTGGCGATTCGACTTTGCAATACGACGCATTTACTGTCCGCAGACACAACAACAATCATCATGTCGCCGAACACCTGCAGTCTGTTCCTCGGAATCTCAAAAAATCCGTTATCAGTGCTATTTTTTTTGCCGCTCTGTTTTGCACTTCGTTTGCTGAGATGCCTTATACAGAAAAAACCGTTAGCAAATTGAGCATTAACACATTACTCTCAGAGAGATCACATGTAAGCCTATACTGTACAACAAAATTATTAAACCAATTACAAAAAAAACAAAAGATGTATTGCATCAAAGAATTTTATATGACGCAGTGCTATTATTTTTGCCGCAACTGTATGTCAATTGTTTTTAGTTTCCCTATTGCATCGTCCATTATTTTGTCTAGTACTATATTAGCGATAGTTGACGACAGTGGGTTCCCCTTAGGCATCCCAAATATCTGATTGTATACGGTTCCATTGTGTGTGAAATAGTTGTTGTCAAGTAGGCAAAATTCTAGTAATTCTTTGATATGTTTGTGTGAGGGGCTATATCTATCCATTGTTCCATTATAATGCTTATAGCTAGTGATGTCGGTATGTTAGTAAATAGTGAATATCACATCAAATGATACCAAGCTTTCGTCATTCTCTATTTTTAGTTCCTGTAGTCTCTTTTTTAGTTGCATGGAGTTTAATATGTTGTAGTCTTCCGACACCATGTTTTGTAGTAGGTATCCTAAGTGTTTGGCTATTTTGTAACAAGGGACGTTTGTAGATGATGCTATAGGTCTGAGTGGTGTGTTTTCCTTATGGATTTTTGGTAGTCCATATATTCTTGGGGCATTGCCTCCTGAACAGTATAGTTGGTGCTTTTGTTTGATGTCTATGTGGTTATTTTTAAAAAGTTCATTTATCATCATGTTGTTTTTCCTAACTTATTGTGTTGTTGGGTACTTCCTCAATGTTCTGTAGGTCGTTCTATCGGATAGCATGATATTCATCTTGTTGTTGTAATCTTCTCTGAACATGGCTACTGTTTTGTTTCCCTTGTCTGCTTGTGTTATTATCAGATGTCAATTACTGGCAGAAGGTTCAGTTTGAGTAGAAAACCTGTGCATTAAAACAGATTTCTTTGAACATATAAGTCAACAGTCAATGGGCATGTGTTCACACATGTATGGCAGCAACTGGCACCAAAAAAATATGACAATCTAACAATCCCTAGCTCTCTCTGTCAGCAATTGATGTAAGTGATGCATAATAAAGCGCCAGGGACATTTAAGTTGATGGATTCTGATACTGAATCCAACTCCAATTTTCAATGACTTGATGCGCTGGCTAAGGTGGTGCTTTAACTGGTATTCAAACCGCATCTGGCAAGTTGAACCTAATCGTTTTCTAGTTCTCGCTCCCTTCAAAGGATGTCAACAAATACTCGCGCTGGCTCTTCAATTTGGTAAATGTCTCAATTAGTACTATGCCTACTCATCGAGTCCTAGAACAACCGCCTTGTCTTTGCCACAAAACTCACCAATGAAAGCTGAAACGGCATGTAGCTCTGCTCCTCCATAACGACAAATCTCATGCAAAACATCATCACTGATGCTAGCATGCATGCCCAGATCATTAAGCATTTTGCTGGCAATACCCTTGAGCCGTCCAATGTCCTGTTCCACAGTACATTCACCCGGTATGTTGCCGCATTCGCTGAGAAAACGTTCATAGGCGCGCAGGGCAAAATTATAGGCAGTTAGCGTGCCCTGCAGCTCATTGTCCTCCACTGAAATTAAGCGAGAGTAGGTTTAATTGGGAAGCTTACTCACACACACACACCCTCCACATTGCTCTTACCCAAGGGCTGCAGGCGACTGTTCTTCTCATACTCATCGGCTAAGCGTGTGCCTCTAATCACAGTCAAACCAGCTGCCTCGCGGCATAACAAACGCACACTGCGCTCATCTATGCTATCTACGGGCAGGGACAGCTGTTTGAGATAATCCTGACACTTGTGATACACCTGATCGGCATCAAGCAAAGCCTGCTGGCGATACACCTGCTGTAAAGCTATATAGGAGTCTGTATTGGCTGTCATATCGGGCAGAACGCCAGGTAGAGGCAGGTAACCCTTGTTCTCTTCAATCACAAAATGCTTCAAAGCCTTGGCCATTATCCAAAAGGGATGGCTCTATGGGTGTAATGTGGGGATATGTATATGAGTAATTTTATTAAGCTTAAGCTTTGGACTTACCTTTTTGTTGAGCTGCTCACAGGCCTCATCCTCAAAGATGGCTTTCAGCGGGCTGGGCACCTGACCCGCTCCAAAGGCCGTATTTACCGCCTTAATGGCCTCCTCATGGTTCTCCTCATCGTTCTTCATTTCCTGCTTAATGATTTGCTTTAGTTGAGTCTTTTCCTTATAGTTTCGCGGACTCAAAGTCCCCTCCTGCTGCTGCTTCTGCCACACTTGTAAGTATTTGTGCAACACCAACAGCCAGGGCACCTTGTTGGTCACTTCTGTTGCGGCCAAATGCTCACTTAGTGCTTCAAAAGGTTGCTCCAGACGCAAATCAAACTGACGATTATCCGGATGAGCCTCTACAATGCAATGTTCCTTGATCTGCAATCGTATGGAGCCCAACATGCCCAATGAACGGCAGTAGATCAAGGGCACATTGGACTCCCACAGACGGTTGGAGAGTGAAAGCAATGTTTGCTCATTCAAATTGGAGGCCACAACCAAATCGAAGCTATCAAAGAAATTCATGCGATTGGCCAGTATATAATCCACACTCTCATCCACATAGTCGCCATTCACATCGGGATTGAGCTCCTGCAGCAGCTGCATGCAGGCCAAAGCCTTGGATTTGCCCAAATAGCTGACATCCAAAAAGAAACTAAAAGCGGGCTTTGAAAGTTAAGCAATCATTTTGTGGTAGGGTTAGTAGATAGTACTCACTTGTTGCCCAGATCTTCCTCCTTGACTGTGCTGCCATCGGCCACGGTGAAACCACCTATGCCTGGAAGTACCAATCCCTTGGCTGTCTCACAACCCACCGCAGTCACATTTAGAAAACAAACTACGGCCGACTCCAGCAAAGTCTGGCCATGTTCACCCCAAAGCCTGCAATGAAATTGGGTTGTTAAACTTGCTCAATGGGTTGACTTTTTTATGAGGTTTACCTGATTTGTCTATCATATTTCTTGCTTTTATCGGATAATTCTGGTGATTTTGGAGCGGGCGAAGACATTTTACGGGCCGGCAAATAAATAACTCATGTGCAGTGTTGTGAAACGTCAAATGAAATGCAGTGGCACAGTGGTACTAATGGTGACAATAAAGTTTTTCCTAGTTTACTTTTTAAAAAAAGGAAAAATTAATTGAAATTGCTATATCTGTAATTAAAAGAGCACGTTTAACCTATTAAAATTCACGCAAAAATAGAAGTTTAAAAAATATCCGCAAAAATGTACATATGCTTTTACGAGGTTAGTTTTTTTTTTTTTTCATTATGCATCCCTTAACATTAAAGTTTCATTATGTTGAAGCCTGGAATATTTGATTTTTTGGCCCCAATTGTAGCCAACAAACAAAAAATTGACAAAATGTCAGCTCGGTGAGCAAAAGTTGTGATTACTTTAGTACTTGTTACTCGATTTTAAAGATTTAAAAGAATATTATATTTTTATATGAATAAAATGCAGAGAATTTATGTAATTTAATGACTTTTTTAGTGGGCAAATGTTAGCGTATTTTGATTTTCGGTATAAATGAAATAACGTCCAAATTTGAAGTTTTTCCCGCCTTTCAAATTTTTAAGCTCCCGAACCTTAACCCAAACCGAACCACCAGTATACAAAGGAAAGTTTCGATTCATACAATAATTTAAGTCAATTTCTTAAGATCTATAAAAACTTTCTCAATATTATGACCCGAAAAAGACTGATTTTAGGGTTGTTATATCTGAGTAGCGAGCGCAAACGCATTTAAGAGACGCTAAGGGAAATATGGATTTAGGCCCAATTTCTCAAAAGATGCGGTTAGGTACCGGCAGGTCAAATATGCCGGCTGGAATTACCAGAGGTTAAGTCTTTTGGTTGTCTCAACGAGACTTACCGGCAGGTTCACCCGATAACGATTAATTGCTATCGCTGCAAAAGTGTGACCTGACACTGTGGACGAAACAGCTGTTTGTTTTGGTTTTTTTTAATGCTATTGTTGTGGCTGCATATTATTTGGCAAAATAGTTAAATAAAATTGCATGCGATGATGAATCTATGTGAAACACCGAAAAGACCAAGATCGAAGAACTTTTCTGCGGCTGAGGAACATTTGCTTGTAGACTTTTTGAGTCAAACAAATGCACTTTGGAGAACAAAAAAAGGGATGCGGAGACCTGGGCTTGGAGATCAATTTGCCGTCATGCCGGAGTTCATCGCCTTTGGAAAGACTTACGGGATAAGTAAGCGAATTTAAAAAAAGATCGCGAAAATAATTCGCAATTAAGAAGTGGGAGACTTGTCGAACTGTGGCGGCATTCCCAGCACCGCTGGAGTCTTGTCTTTTTCCAAAAATTTCGTTTCAGGATTGGAAAATGTGGTTGATAATGATGGTACGTTTTTATTTATGATAGCTTTAAAAATATTTAATTGACTTCTAAAATTTTAGCAAAAATCAATCAGTCAGTGTCTGCTTGTGATGGCCAATAGCGTGGAAATCTTGATTAACTGCACGGTTTGCCGAAGGAAGTCTGACTTAACAGAAGTCGCCCGCAATGATAATGAAAAAGCCACTTGCATAAGAGCGTTGCGCCACCATAAGTTTGCTCTCTAACAACAATTCACGATTTTTGTTGACAATCCAAATCATATTAAATTGAATCACAACTGAAGTTAAGGTTTTACCTGTTACTTAGCGAAGATATTTGATCTCTAATCCTAGCAAGAATTATTTGACATGCTGAGTTTGTTAACCTGAATCGTTGAACAAATTTGGCATCATTCAGATCAGTAAAATAATAAATACTCTCCCTGTACTCTCTCGCATTATTTGTTCGTTGCTCCGTTTTGGGTTATGTGGGTATAACCAACACCATGTTGGGCATTGTGGTAATACCGTTCCTGGTGTTGGCCTATTATGGTGCACACGTATCAGCGGTTTGATAACTATCGGTATACCACATCGCATGAGGCAATTGGTGGTGCCATTGGCCAGGTGGGTCCTTCGATTTTGTAGACGGCGGGCAGTGAGTTTGCCTGCTTTGCCATTGGTGCCATTTCGGATATGCCGGCGTGGCGGTCAAAACATTTGCCATGAATTTTGCTGAACGGAAAGTTCCACATCGCCGCGCCTGTGTTTTCTTGTCTTACCGCCTAAGTCTTCCATTTCCATTGCATGTAAGAAATTTGTTTATTTATAAAGATTTTGTTTTGGCAATTGACAAAGTAAACAATACAAATTTTGAACACAGCTGTTTGTCGATCGATAAAAATATCGATAGTTCTATCGCAACTTGCCAGCAGGTTAAAATTTGACCCCATCGTGAGGCAGCGGATAACTTTGCCGCTCGGTTCTCGCCAAAGACTGCATGAGACACGCAAAATCGGCTAACCTGCCGGTAAGTTTGACTAACCGGACATTGAGAAATTGGGCCTTAAGCTGGTAAAGTCATTCAGGGTAAGATTGTAAATTTTATATAAATGGTTAGAGATGCTGTCAGATCGTTTCTTTTTAAAAATATACCTAGCTATGTCATTAAATACTACCTTCAGTCTTTGTTTACTTTCGGCATCACTTTGCCCAAATAGCTCGACTCCATAGAATAGGGAACGTGTTAAATATGTTTTAGCTATCAGAAGTCGGAGGTTTTCAGGTACAAAGTTTTGGGTCAAGTATAGTTGTCGCAAAATATGGTCAGTCCACGTCAAATTCTGGTTAAATATAATTCCTAAATTGTTTACATTTTTGACATACTCTATCTCTTTATCATCAATATATAGGCTATCAAGAGTCCTAAAATCAATTGCTTTTTTTGTAAATTACAAGACATTTTGACTTTAAGGGATTTAATCCGAGCCCATTTTTACTGGCCCATTCTGCAATGAATTAGTTACATCTACACATTCATTAATATTATATAACGAACGATTAATATACAATTGCACATCATCAGCATACATATGGATATTACATTTTGGGAGGGTACTTGGTAGATCATTCACATAAGCAGAGAACAATAATGGACCTAAAATTGAACCTTGAGGGACACCACGAGTAATTGATAAGAATTACGATACACTGAGGGAGGATACGACAGCCTGACGCCTGTTGGTTAAGTAAGATCTCATTAATTTTGATGCGGTCCTTGAAAAACTAAACAGTTTGCTCAATTTAGTACACAATATATCATGATTCACTGTGTCAAATGCTTTGCTGTATTCGAGCAGCGTCAGATATGTTACATGCCCATCGTCTAGTTTGTTTCAAATGTCTTTCGATACTTTTAGTAGGGCAATGATACAGCTACGATTTTTCCTAAAGCCTGATTGATTTCTGTTTAAGAAGTTGTGTGACGTCAGGTTATTATTTTTTTGGCTAGCTACAAGGGATTCAAATACTTTGGATAAGTTTCGGTTTTTCTGTTTAGGGACTGGAATAATTTTTGCTACTTTCCACACTTCAGGAAATGTGGAGGTAGCAAAGGCAGTGTTCATTACATGTGTAATATATATCTAAGAATTTTGGGCAGAATAATTTTTAAAAACTTGGGTTTGATGTCGTCAAGTCCAGTCGCATTAGATTTTATCTTAAGTATAGCTTCAAGGACATCACAACCTAAAGCTATTATCACAGAGAATATCAGGTACACAATTCAAATTCAGGTACTTGACTTTGAACAAACCGTTTATTTAATTCATTAAAGTCGGTATCACATTTGCTTGGAGATCGTTGTTTTCCAATGCCCAGCCCATTTATCTCCTTCCATGACTGACTACTCGTAATTGCACTGTTAAATTTATTGCACAAATATTCGCTTTTAGCTCTAAAAATCATTTTGTTGACGTTCGTTCTCAATCTCTTAAAGAATGTATAATGATAGTCAGTCCTGTACCTCAGCCATTTTTTGTACGCTTGATCTCGTGATACGATTGCCATTTGCTTGCCAGTTCGTTATATGGCAGCTAAACGATATATTCATCAGATTTTGATCAAACTTCCCAAAATTGTGTATAAAGATGCTAGCATTGAAAACAAAACAGTTTTTCTCACTAGATCTACTTTTTCGACCGATCTTTCTAATGGCCGCTATATTCTATAGTCATCGGATTTGGATCAAACTTGGCAGAATTGTGTGATAGCATATAATATTGATCAGTAACAAGTTTGGGAGCGATAGCATTAAAAACAATTTTCATACTAAGACAATTTTCAGACTTATCTTTTGTATGGCAGCTATACTATATAGTTGCCCGATTTTCATAAAACTTGGTGGAATTATTTGAAAGCATAAAAAATTTATAAATACGAGGATTGGGCTCGTTTGCTTTGAAGCCAAAAATGTTTTCTTACTAAAACTACTTTTTCGACCAATAGTTCCTATGGCAGCTATATGTTATAGTCATCTGATTTGAATCAAACTTGGCAGAATTGTGAAGAAGCGCATAATATTCATCAATAACAAGTTTGGAAGCAATAACTTTGAAAACAAAAAAGGTTTTTCCTACTAAGACTTTTTTCAGCCTTATCTTTTGTATGGCAGCTATACTATATAGTTGGCCGATTTTCATAAAACTTGGTGGAATTATGTGAAAGCATAGAAAACTAAGAATTACGAAGTTTTGGCACGTTTGCGTTGAAGATAAAAAAGTTTTTCTTACTAAAACTACTTTTTCGACCGATGATTCCTAGAGTCATTTGATTTGCTATTACACTATTGTCAGAGCGTCTCTTTAGAGATATGTGACAAGTGGAAGGGCAGCTTAAGACAGTCGGCAGCTGTACCTGGAATCTGTAATCAATTAAAACGCAGAATTTGCTTTTCTCTGATGTATCTAAGACTAAAAAGTCCGATACAGAAGCTGCGGAAACCATATATTATTCAAAAACAGGTGTTACTGAACTCAATGTCGGATGCCATGTCTGCAATATCCGCCAGAAAACGTGTCCTGTGCTCTAAATTCGGCGACTATATAGCGTCCAATTTGCGCCAATTCGAAGATGAGCATCTGGACTTGGCTTTAGAGTTCATAGTAGGTGTTAACATTAGCAGGGCGTTAACAAACATGCAGTAGAAGGTCCTCATAATATGAAAGCTGCGGCCTAAGTGAGGCAAAATGCATGTAGCTCAGTAATGTTTGCCATTTCACCATGAATAGACTAACAAACGAACAGCGATTGCAAATCATTGAATTTTAATTTCGAAAAGTTGAATGAAGATTCACTTATTTATTGGAAAATTGTCTTCAGCAACGATGATGAGCAGTTAGAATGACACTAGAATGCTATCTATGCATTACATCTCCTTGATAGATGGACGAATATGTGATACACCCAGTTTAAGTGGTCTCGCACCACTGTGCAAAAGAAATAATCAACAATTTTGCTTTACATATATTTATTCAAAAAACATTTAATAAATATTAAATTTACAATTCATTTATTGCAAAATCGATTCATTTAATTAAACTTACACTTAACTACATACAAGAAATCAGTCTTTACAAATTAATTGTAGTAAATAAAAAATAAAAAAATAAACATTTTGCTAAATAATAATTATTATAATTAATAGCAGCACAAAATATAATACCAAGTTGTGAGCAAAACGAAATTGGAGGTAAGGTATAAGGGTGGATTTTAAATTTGGTTCAACATTTAAATATTAATAATACCGCGCATCTCTTATTGTCCACACAGCGGCGTTTACCAACACTGCCTCAGAACAGCTGCTACGCAATTTCACAACAAATGTGAATGTTGTGTGCTACATTTTGCTCGCCTTTTTGTTTTGTTTGACTCTAAATACAAATTAGAATTATAATCGAAAGTATGCCAGCCAAAAGGAGAACTGCATCATCATCAGGTGCATCCACCAGCAAAGAGGCAGCCGCCGAATCGCCACAGAGTCCGCAGCCGGATGATCCGGCATACAAAATGAAACGAAAGAAGAACAATGAGGTAAAAGTTAACAAAATGTGTGTAAATGTTGCAGGCCTAGATGGCTTAATAATAGAACCCCCATTGATTTGAATTCTTAGGCCGTTCAACGCACACGCGAAAAGACGAAAAAATCAGCAGAAGAGCGCAAAAATCGCATAGAAAAACTTAAGGAGGAAAACACACAACTTAAAGTGAAAATTCAAACGGAAAAGAAGCACATTGACACGCTTAGGGAACTGATCATCAAGGGTGAAAAGAGTGAGGATCACAATCGCATTATACAGGAAATATTAGATGGACCCGATTCGGAGGAGGAGTTTGACGATTAAACATCATGACCAACGAGCAATTGCTTTTAATTTACTTAATATTATTCACATATTTTTAAGTGTATGTATACCAACCGTCATAAACGTCCAGTTTCTCCATGTGCAGTGAAAAGACTTCATCCATTTTTTTTGGTTAATAAATAAACACAACAAGAGATGAAATGTGCCAAGTTTGTTTGTTGTTTTTGTTCACTTGAAGTGCCCTTGTTGTGCTCCTCCAGCTGCTTTTTAGTTTATTTTTATCAATGGATTTTGATTTTGAAATTTTTTTCATTGATGGTTTTCTTCTTTCTTGCTGATTAAACACCCCCCAGGCCGCATTGATTTTAGTTAGTTGAATTGATTTACCGTTGCCGTCGTCACATGGCAAAAACAAAGGCAAAGGCAGGCAACAACACTATCGACTAAAACTCTTAATTGAATGACATTTGCCACCAGGCCTGTTTATGGTTTTAATTTTCAACGTTTTCCGCTTATGGCTGCTGCCACACACACACACACACGGTTAATGACTTATTTCCTAGTTTTATTTTTTTATTTATAATTTCACGTAACTTTTTTTTTTTTAGTTGTTTTGGTCTCTCGCTCTCTCGGTCTCACTTTTGTAAAAGTTCTCTTCGCTCTCAATAGTGTTGCACATTGGTTGTCAGCTGGCGGGTGTTTTGGCTTGAGACAAATTAGCTGCTATGCCAATTTAGCTATTTTTTCCCACCAGAAATTGACTGTTAAATATGCTACCAATTGACAAAAACTAATTTAAAAAAGCTAAACAATGTCAAATAACTAGACAAAGACAGACTAACTGCTCGTAAGGGATGGATCAAACTGCATAACGTCGCTGTTTAGTAATGGGCCCAAAAGGTCCTTGGCCACATGAATCCAAGGACTAGTTGAAAACTTCATTCTATCCATAGCAGCAGTATTAGTTGTCTGTGACACAATGATGCAGTCCATACAATCTTTCACAAATTGCTGCATTTCTTTGGCCATGGATGGCCATTATACTTTTATAGGCTATTCACACTGAGGCTCATCTAACATCTTTATCAAAGATGTTCCATAAGCTTTTGCCGTGGCAAAATTTAATCATCATTCCAACATCTTCTGGGGATGTTCCTATTTTACTTTGTTCCAATCAAATTTTTCACTATAATTTTTGGTCCACCACTAAAAATTTGCTATTCACTGAGAAACATAAACAATGTCAACGAAAAAGAATGGCAAGATATGTATACATAATTAAAAAAAAAATGTCTGACAAGGAAAACGGTACGTTAATATTTAAATTTTTATTCATTTATGAATTAAATAATTTTCGCTTTCATTTGCAGTGTGCAACAAAGCAACCGTGAGTCGCCTTGTCTGGACTCTGGACATGGAGAACAATCTGATAGACATTTGGCAGGAAAACATTGGCGATTTGAGAGGCACCCGGAAGAGCTCTCATGTTTACATGGAGATGGTGGATGCAAAGAGGGATTCGAACGAAGATCGACAACCTTTCTCGAAAATATAGGTAGATATAATTTGCTTTTAAAAATTCCATGTCAATATCGCATGTATATATATAAATATGTGTTTCTAGGCAGGAGAAACAAAAAATATGACCCAGTGGTGGAACGCCATCTACCTGGTTTCATTTTAACAAAATAAATGAATTATTGGGTTCATTCCGAATAAATAATTCCGAGGAACACAATGTGGATACTCATAGTAAGTATTATTAACTGAATTATATGAATTATGAACATATTGCAGATTTTAAGAGATTCGTGTCGGATGACATCATTGAGTTGGACCCAGAGGTGTCGGATTGTGGTGGTGGCCACCAGTGAAACGCTCCAAGCGTGACCACCAATCGGAGCTTGTGAGCATAGCACGGGAGCGGTTGGAGATGCAAAGGGAGAATCAGAAGGACCAGTGTGATATGCTTCGGGAGATAGCAGCGAGTCAGGCTACCTTCCAGTCGGAGCTACCTAAATTGTTGCAGGTAATAAAATAATAAATAGTATAAGGATATTATAAGCTCTAACCCAAAAAATGAAAAAACATGCAAATAAAACCATTAATGCCTTGAAATTCGCTTTCATTCTTCATTCAAATTAACATATCTTGCAATAGCAGATCTTATCTCTTCAGCACCATAACTGTAATCAGCAGAAGTGTTAGATTGGTTTCGTTTGTGGAAAGTTTCCAATTTTCATTGATGGCACTGTTGTGCACATTCAAGATATTGTGCAATACACAGCAGTACATGACAATAATTGCGTTGTTTTTGGGATGACTATCAAGTCCTTTTCCCGACACGTCGAAACCGTGCGTTCAAGTGACCAAATGCATTTTCGACAGCTCGTCTGGCCTTGGACTCTACGGATGCAGTTGCCGAAAATGGATACGGCTTCATTAGATTTCGTGAGAATAGAAAGGCAGAGTCTCCAATCAGCAACACTGGCACCTTAACTCCGCATATTTCTTTGGCCTTCCCCTCGAGTAACGGCGATGAATTGATCATTCTGCTCAACGTCGACTTTCGATATATTTGTGAATCATTGCAACGACCAGGAGAACCAATGTTCACATATATGAATCTGTAACTAAAATTAGAATTTCTTGTATTACAAAAATTGATATAGCAATGCGAATAGCATACCGAAAATCAACCAGGGCAAATAATACAATTGAGTACTAGCCTTTATAGTTATGATGATCGATTGCCTCTGCTGCTGGTGGCTTTATTTCAATGTGGCTTCCATCTTTATTAACAATTTTAGTAATAAATTATTTAGTTATGTATGTACCGTCGAATATACTATTCTTTGCTTACCAAATTGCTCCTAGACACTGTGGAAATCCAATGGCCTCGTACCCTTGAACACACTCATCAATTTTTTCGTCTGTAAGGTAGTTGGGTGTCATGTACTCCTCTGCAAACTCGGTTAGCAGCCCCCTGCAAAATTCATGGAGAATATTGCAAACACTGTTCTGCGAAACCCCAAACAGCCGGCCTATTGTTCGGTACTCTGAACAAGAAACTAGAGTGTACAAGGCAATGGCAATTTGTTTTTCCAGTGGAATGGCGTTGCGCAAATTTGTGTCCTTTTTCCTCAACACTTCAAGCCTGCTTACAAGCATTAAAAAGGTTGATTGCTCCATCCGGAAGCTCTCTTTAAAAAGTGCTCATTGTTGTCCGGAACGTCCTTCTCCCAAAACATGCCAAACTGCTTCTAAAATATACAATAATAACTTCTGAAGGAATTGCACATATAAAAGCCACATTTTACTACCACTTACAAACATCCAAGTGCTTCTTGGTATGTGCAGATTCATGCCTATCATGGTCATCAGCTCCTCTTCATCTTCGATCTTGCAATGTACGCATTATTGGCGAAATATGCCATAAGCTGCTGAATTAACAGTTGCTGCTTTTGAACAACAGATACAACAACCACCAATTGTTCTTCAAAATCCATTTTATTAATAGTTTGTTATGATCCGACCTTCTTTCCCGGGTCCCACTATCGATCGCCGGCTAGCTTACGGCTGACTCAGGGATGAGTACGACCTCGATAGCTGGACTGGTCGGCTAACAACAAGAAATTTATATCTTTTCAGATGCCTGTCACGGCTCACACACTAAACATAAATACTAGGCAAAAATAGCTGGAACTATTTGCCAGAACATTACCCGCCCTACCATAGGTTGACTTACAAAAATCGGACAACCCCCTTAACTCTCAGACACTGATCTTCAGAACGCCACCTCACCCCCTAGAACAAATTTACACTAACATATTCTTTTCACTCTCAAATACATATATTATCTAACGATCCACTAACAACTATAGACATATTCATTATGTTTCCTAACCAGGGTACCTCTGGGACGAATACACGACAAATAATAAATGTACATATAAATGGGATTAATAAATTAAATTAAGGGAATAAATTAAATAAATACTTAAATACTATAGCTCCCTACGGCTATGTCTGGCTTTTACTTGGTCAATTTCTCCTCCCAAAATTAGATCCTCCGGGGTGGTAGCTGCCAAATCCAGCAATCAAGCTTCTCTCTGCGCGAAAACTTTCCAGAAACTATCCCTAAAATACACACACTAATTAACCGTACACAATTACACTTATTCACTCTTACCGAGATAGAGACTTATTGCTAATTTTTCCACTAAATACGTAATTTTCGGCTGGGCTACGTGCATTCCGCAAAAGAGCTAGGCAATGACTTTTAAAAAACTTTAGAACCTTCTTCTTACTCTGAGCCACTATTCGCCCAGGACGGTAACAATTTAAAATTTTGAGCCGCTCACTCCCTGAACCTTCGGAACTAGTGAACCAGCACGACCCAGTAAACTACTCGTGCGCAGCCCTGGTTCAAATCTCGCTTATCGGCGGCGTGTAAATCGATAAACTTTAAGATCAAAACAAACAAACATTTCGGGTTTTAGCTTTATACCAGCACATAACAAGTTTTTAGCAATTTGAAAATTCGCTACTACGACGACGCGTCGCGACGACAACTGAAGATGTTAGATGTTGTCAGTATGAATCGCTATTTCACATCTTCAAAAAATTCCATGCGTTCCGCTAGGATGTGCCCAGTGTGAATAGCCTATTAGCCTTAACTGGCGTTTCCGTCGTGGGCTAAACTTAAAGTTTTATCAAACCTAAAAGGGTAGTATTTACAGACATGCCATTGCATCCACTATTGCTTCTGCAATTTCGGTTATAATCGTTGTACTTGTTTTCTTTCTGTTCGGCAATGGTTAATATTTATTTATATCAGTCTCAACAGCCACTGTGTAAGTTGGCTTGAAACTAGCTAAAAAGCCAACACCTTACATCTTCTCTCATCCAATATGGCCAGTGTTGTTTAACTTTGTAAAACAGCTGATCAGGGCGGCAAAGCTTATTCCATTCAAATTTTCAATTTTCGTGTCACGTTACATTTAGTTTTAAATTTATTTTTTATTCATCACCCCCCAATAATGTTACAAAATTGAATTTATTTCTATACAGTTTAAATCATTATGCTGCTGCCGTTAAAGAATTTCGAACCCCAATTGCCCACAAGTACCAATATTTATGTTTTAAAGCGACAAATCGCTGAGCATGGAACGAAAACACAAGCGTTGCTGTTTCAAGCGTTCCGGTTCGATTTGCATGATACGCGATGTCCACTCGATGTCCAACTCCAAGCAAGAGAATGACACGCCTAAGGAAATTACCAAATCCTACAAATTCTTTCACTTTTTATTCAAAAATAAAAAGCAAAAAGACATAAAAAAGCTTCAATTGGAGGATGAGGATGTGCGTAAGCTAATCCGTTTATATCATAAGCATGATAATCTATATAATCCCAAGAATTTGTATTATGGCAACAAGGAAATTGATGAGGATTGCTATATAGATATGACCAAATCGTTTCCCACTCTCAACTTGACTAGCCAACAACTGAGGGCTTATTTGGCAGAGTTGAGGCAACTTTTTGAAAGGGAATATGGCATTATAGAGAATGCTCGACGAAATTATGGGGAAATAATGAAACCATCCATACAATATTACAACGAATTTCTATTTCTGGTGCCCTTTTTGAGTATTAATTTTGATTCAAATTCTGCCTCAAGTTTGAGTTCACGCAAATCGGCTGGAAAAATGCCATCGGAAATGCTGACAAATAAAGCGATCAAATATGTTAATTACAATGGATTCTCACCTGCGGGCCTACTTAATATACGTCGCCTCAAGAAGCGCAAAGTTAGCATACAAAGTGATGAAAAAGTGGTGGAAAACCAGGTACAGTCACAACAGCCAGAGCAAGCACAAATCAGCGAAAAGCAGGTACAATTACAGCCTGAAATGCCTTATAATACGCATACCCAACAAATAGAAACTCCAGCCAAACCCTGTTCGAAAGTTTCATTGGAATCTTCTTACTATTCCACAGAAAGATCTGTTAATACCACAGATCTTTCATGCACTGATCGTTCCCGTTCAGGTGTCACGGACATTAGTGCAGCATCAGTTGTTCCACCCACGCGTAACCATTTGGTACGAAAATGTCAAAACTCCACGGAGCTGGATAATACTCAACAGGTGAAAATGCTATGCGATATGATACGCACAGAATTGACTTTGGCTCCCGATTTCATATATTTCGATGCCAAATGGCGTATTATAGAGATACTTAGGGAAGTGCATAAACGTCAGATGGTACATCAAAAGGCCATGCCGCAACAAACCAACGATTCACTTGCACCACAAAGGAATGCGGCGGCAGGTTTTAGGCAGGAACTCCAAAAATTTTGTCATTGTCCCTACTGCTGTAGAAATAATTGAAAAGAATGTTGACCCAGTTTTCATTTGTTGTTGAGAGAGAGAGATAAGCGTATACGCTTATCATTTCATATTCAGTCAACCAGCGAACGACAATGGAACTGGAAGCATTTTTCAACAGCTCCAAGCTACTGAAATACTGGATTAGCATTTTTATAGCTTTTTGCGTAATTTGGATCATTAAGTGTTTGCGCAATTGGTGGAATGATGGAAGTACGAGGCAGCCTCAAGCAGCATTAGAGGGTGAAGAGGATATAGCAGGTGAGTAGACACAATAGATGTATACTTATACGCTGTTTACATTGCGGTCGTACGACCTTTTTTGGTACTTTTTGCCTAAGACTGCTCGTCCGGCCATACAAAATTATGGCAGTTAACTTTGAATTTGGGACGGTCGTAGACTCCAAGGCATACTTAACTAGGTAGCCGAACTCGCTCTCTCGCTCTCTTTGCTTGCTTCTTAAATGTCAGTCTGTAAACAACAGTTGCGAGCGACGCATCTCCGCGGACGAATTTTTTGTGTTCTGCTTCTTAGTTCGCTCTCTTTTGTATTTTTATCAGAAGCTGTGAGAGAGCAAGTGCGGCTATCTAGTTAAGTATACCTTGGTAGACTCTACGACCGGAAAAAAGCAGTGCTGCCAGACCGTATTTAACATAAAAATGTGGCAGCCTTGTGCAATTTTTATCGATAGCTATCGGAGCACCCGCGACAGGAGTTGCCTTGGGCACGGCAGCCTTCCAAAAACACACGAAACTTTTATTCAAATGAAAAATACAATAGATTAGCTAATGATTCATTAAAATGGGAATTATTGTTGTTACATGCAGCCACAAAGCTTTTAGAATTGGCTCACAAAGCTGGTGGCTTATGTGATGCAGTGCCAGATTTTGGTTCGCCGCCCTGTGTACTCGTCGTAACCGTGACCGTGGTTGTCAGCGCCTTCGGCTTAATCTGGACACGGTGGTCTCACAGATTATCTCCAGAGGCGTCAACAGCTGGTGTAGATATCACAGGTCACATTACAGGCATAAACATGATGGCCAACTCCTGTAACGATTTTAATGTCCACCGTTGTTCTGCCCCGTTGGAATTTAATCATCTCGTCCAAAGAGGAGTCGATCCAATAGCGAAAGCCGTATATGTAAAGTGATGGGTCTATCTCTACGCACATCTTTGCTGAGATTGATCATAGGGTTCTTGGTCCAGCAGAAGGACTGATTCATGGTGTGGAATGCGGATTCGCCGGTGGGGTGTGGCAGCAGTTTGATGGCACCCTCAACTGTGCTGTGGAATTCACGCATTATGGCTCTGATTAGATTACGTTTGCAATTGTTCCCATACCCTTTAAATGGCGATTTATCAGATTTTCCAAAAGCATTTCATCCTCACTAGACAAGCTTTCAATTATATCCATTTTAACACCGAAATTCTAATTAAATTTTAAGTAAACAAAAAACAGCTGATTGACGTTTGCGACAGTTCGCTCAATGTAAACACCTAAAAGGTCGTAGCCCCAGAAATAGTCGTACGACCGCAGTGTAACTTCGGTATAAAGCTTAAAACTCTGCTAAACATAATTTGGCTGTGTGCTTTCACTCACGACAGCAAGTAATCGACTTCTAAGGGGTCGATAGCTCGTGACAGATCCTAAGGGTTTACAAACTAAACGCGCTATGCTTAGATTGATACTAAAAGAATACCAAAAGGTTGCTCAAAAAGTCAACTAGTGATGCTGAATATAATATCGATATTAGAGGTGAGCGCATGAACTAATTTTCATTCACCTTACAAACGCCTTCTAGTTCCAATCCCGAGTGGGACATAGAGCATCAACTACTCCTCTCCAGCGAATTCTGTTGTTAGCTGTCGCTTTGAGTTCTCCCCAACTTCTCCCGATGCGTTCCGTCTCTCTACCGACAATCCTCCTCCAAGTTTCTTTGGGTCTGCCTGGTGTCCGCCCGACTCCGTCCAACGGGTTCCACTCCATTGCCTTCCTTGCGATGTTGTTGTTATTTTTCCGCAACGTGTGTCCTATCCAGCTCCATTTCATTCTGCGTATTATTGTGTCGACGCTCTCCATATTCGCTCGTCTGAGTAGCTCGGAATTCCGTGTTCTGTCAGGCCAGAATATGCAGAATATGCGACGCAGGCAACGGTTCACAAATGTTTGGAGTTTTGACACTATGGAAGTTGTAATTTTCCAAGTGGAAGAACTGTATAGGAGCACTAACATTACGTTGGACTTGAAGAGGCTGATTTTGTAGCCAGCGTGGATATGACGAGCATTGCCAAACAGCTGACAGCATCCCAAAGGCACCTTTAGCCTTTTGCAGGCGCGAATCCACATCCAGTTCCGTCCCTCCATCAACAGCGACTACGCTACCCAGGTAGCTGAATTGCTGAACTTGCTCAATTGGCTGTTCGTCCAAAAATAGAGCCTGGGATTGTCCGGAACGGATGCTGAGCGCTTTCGTCTTAGCCGTGTTGATTTTGAGGCCTGCCGCTTTAGCTGAGGTGTCCAAGTCGGCTAACGTGTTTGCCAGGTCGCTTAGCCTATCATCTGAAATATTTGAAACATTTTTTGCCTCAATTTTGTATGAATTTCGGCAAATCGGTTAAAATTGAAACCTTCTTGTTCTTATTTTTGTTGAAGAGGACACATTTAACTTACTATTTGATAAATCTAACTAAAGTTAACGCCATCAATCAATCATACGTCCCTGGTTCTTCCAATGTGTACTCGTACATAGATATGAAAAATTTAAATTGTCATGTTACATCTAGACAATTACTTTATTCGCCTTCTCATAGTCGGAATATTCCCAGTTTGTATATGACTTACAAAACTGATCTCCATTAGATAATGCACCAAGCGATCCAAGTACTAAGCAATGATTTTTTTCCATCCGTAATATAAAAAAACTTATAAAAGTCGACTTTAATAATTTCTGAACCAAATGTTTTTCTAAACATAATAGATTTTGGAGGTCCGGTAGATGGTCCGGTTCGATGGACCCTAAAAATCCGAACCGAACCAATTATGCGGGGTTCAGTTCCGTCAATGATTGATGTCATTAAACAGTTTTGTGAAATTACTCAACTATTTGTATTTTCCTGTTTCTTTTCATACAAATACATGTATGATTCGACTTAGCCTCCACTTTCAGCTAACGGATTTGTCCCAGAGCTGCTATCCTCATTCAGTTTCACTTGAACAGAAACGGATAACACAAGTTCTTTTCTGTTCAATGGTTATTATGACATTCAATGAGGGTCTAAGAATATAGGATACAATATTTTTAAAAAGACTGGTCTCGCCAAAACCAAGTGCCATCTTTGCAGTCTTGTTTTTGCACCCAGAACCGCAACTGTACCGGTACAATGTTTCGGTTCCAAGAATATCGGTTCTCGAATACCGGTATATAAAAAATTAAAAATTTGGGTTTCGGTGACGGTTCTGGTTCTGAGTTTTAATCGGTTCTTTTCGGTATACGGTTCTGGTTCTGGTTCTGTTTCCGGTTTGATTCCCTGTCCAAAATTGAATTTTCCTTGTTCCACTGACGAAAGTTGTTCACGGCCACACTAACGTCAACAAAGAACAGCTGATTGAATTGCTATGTCTGCAATTGTAAATCAGAGTAAATGCCCTCCTGGTAGTCCCAGCACGATAAAGGTAGTTTGCGGAATTCATACATAAGAAATATTACTTCATCTTAACATTCTAAAACAAAGAATGGAACAATTGCCCTTTGCCTTATCCATGTACAACTCATGGGCATAGTCGGTTTTCAATAAAGGGGGTCCATATAGTTCTGCCACTGTGCTAAACGCAAGCCCACTGAGCTAAAACCCTCTCCGACCATGGCAACGCAATTGACAGAGCAGCTGTTTCTCTTGGGCTGTTCGATAGCATATCGATAGAAAATCTAGCCTTTTAGCGAAAAATAGCTATATGTCGTGACAGTAGCTAGATCATCCATGACAGTGACTTGATCATCCGTCGCGGATGATCTACCGAATGCAGCTGATGAGCCATTTATTTAGTCTCATTCATGATACAATCATAGAAGGTATGGCGTTCCGTCAGTGCTCTCTCAGCTCGGGTCATTTTAGTTCAGTGTGCTTATGTCACTTAAAACGGAAAGTTGTGTCCGCGCGTGTAATTTTTGTTGTTGTTTTGATTCTGCATTTAGGGATTGTTTTTTTGAGCGAAGTGAGCTTGTTGCTTTTGTTGATGCTGCCGTTGCATAATAAAATGTATATACACTTCAAATTGTTGTTTTGTTGTTTCAATTAACAAGTACCAATAACATTTGCTTATGCATATATATTTATGTATGTAAATCTGTAACTGCAGTTAAAGCATGCTTTGTTTTTTCCTTCTACACACACATAGTACATTTATGTGTGTTTGACGTTTGCGCTTGCTCTCGCGCTCTCTGGCGCTCTGAGAAAAAACGTTGAGGTCATTTTCTGCTCTGACCGCCATACCTTATATCAGACCCGGCCAGCCATAGCTACCACGAGCCGAAGTCAGTCGTGCTTTTACGCAAACGCGAGCCGAACTCATGATTGTGTGTATCGGTGAACATTGAATTGCAAGTAAAACAGCTGTAGTCTGGAGAGAGCTCTCTTGCTCACCAACACAAACACAACTTTTTGTCCTCTCCATTTGGCCGGCACTGCCTTATATAGTTGTCTCATGGTCTCATTTATTTTGTTGATTTCCAGAAGAGAAACTAAATAATCATGGCGTTGCCACATCGATAGTTTGTGTGGCTTGTAAGAATAGATGATTTACTCAACTAAATTGAAAATAAATAACTTGCAGCACATTTTTACGGACAACATCGAACAAATTGAAGGTAAAGGCGAGATGCAACAAAAATGTACATAAAAAAAAATAAATATTAGCACATAGATTAGCACTCTTTTTCATTAGTTTTCCATATTTTTTAATTTGAAGTGCTTCAAGACTTTCTCTGTCAAGGATCACGAAGTCGCGCACACTTGTGGTAGTACATCATATGACTTTGAAAGCTGTAAGGTGATTTTATAATTGTTTGTACTTTAATTTGATAAAATATTTTGAATTCAAGCGGCTGACAAATCAGTATGACCCCACCGTTTGACTGCCGCTTTCAACATAAAAATTTATTTTCGTGAGTTCTGGAAACAGGCCTTTATGAGGAAATACATTGAAAGAATGAGGTCATTTAGATCATCCAGCGGATGGCCTTGAGAATGTGTCAGTGGACCAAGGGTATAAGGTTTTTATTTTATATATTTTGTACTAGAGATGGTGACAACTCTTAATGCTGTTGCTACAGAGGCCATCAGGTCAGATGTGGATTAGATCGGTTTTAATAGCGATAATTGGGAACAGCTGCTTTTTAGAGCGAAGCTCTTTTACGGACGCTCGACTGATTCTTTTGGGTATGCCTTTATTTTTGTCTTTGCATTTTGTATTTGCAAAATCAGTCGCTTTTACCATTTGCCATAGCGGCAGGGGTTGATAGTGACTTAACAGTGATAACAGTGGCTAAAGAGTGACTTAACAGTGACTTGACAGTGACTAAACAGTGTTTTAAAAGTAACTTAACACTGAGTTAACAGTTAAATTTACAATCAGACCTTATCGTAAAGGGCTGCGCTCGTACCCATGACACCCACTCTTGTTGAAAACGTTCGGAGTTCGGAACACGCTGGTACAAAATACTTTATATCCTTTATTTTGACAGATATATATATACCTATGGCCATGATTTCAGTCGTTTGGAAGATACAAAACCCAGTATCCCTTAAGAAAACCCATCTCAAGTCAGTTATAAGAAATTCCCCATCTTCTTTTTCTTACAGTTGAATTCAATGATAATGAATCTACCTATGACCTGCAGCCTGCTTTGGATCTAAAACCCCATATTCCATTTAAGCCCGGTCCGAATCTTAATCCACATGGCGCCCAGCGTTTCTATGAATTTGTGAACGCACGTCGTAGTGTACGCTCGTTTAATGCTCTCATCAAGCCCAACATTACCATCATAGAGGATTGTATACGTGCCGCTGGCACTTCACCCAGCGGTGCTCATACCGAACCCTGGACATTTTGTGTGGTTGAAAAATCCAGTTTGAAGCAGGAGATACGTGAAATAGTGGAGCAGGAGGAACACATCAATTATAGCACACGCATGCATGCCCAATGGGTGACCGATTTGAGACCACTCCAAACGAATGCCATCAAACCATATTTGACAGATGCACCATATCTCATACTGATCTTTAAGCAAACGCATGGCACTACCGAAGATGGTCGTCGAAAATTGCATTATTATAATGAAATATCCACGTCGATAGCAGCGGGTATACTTATTAGTGCAATACAGGCGGCTGGACTTTGTTCACTGGTTACAACTCCATTGAATTGCGGAGCAGCTCTACGACGTTTACTTGAAAGACCAGCAAATGAGAAATTACTAATATTATTGGCGGTGGGTTATGCAGCTGCAGATTGTCAAGTACCGGACTTGAAGCGTAAGAATCTGAAGGAGATTATGGTGAAATATTAATTATAACTTAAAATTATGGAACAAAACTGTCGAGTAAAACTGAAATATTGAAAATTAAATAGCCAAAAATATAATAAAAATAATTCTAAAATATTTTTAAACTTGTTTAAGCTGTATGCAAATCTCTTTCTAAAGCACAAGAGATCTGAAGCCAACAAATAGATAACATATATCGAAAGAAACTATCGAGTAAGACTGAAATATTTAAAATTAAATAGCAAAAATACATTTAATCTTGTTTAAGCTATATCCAAATCAGTTGATAAAGCTCAAGGGATCTGAATCCTAAGAATGCATTTATTTCTGAAACCCAAAATTTTAATTGAAAGTGTCGCGGTGTGTCACGACGGGTCATGAATCGTGATTGACGCGAAACGCTCCAAAAACTATGTGCTTAAATCGTGCGTAACTAGATTTTTATTTCGTGAATCATTCGTAACGTGAGAGAAGATTCACTCACGCGCACACCTCTAAATTTTATTAAATAATTGCAACGATAGTGTCATCGCTAACAAAATTTGCCATTTCTAAATAAAAATAAATTTCCACTTTTCCTCAAAGGACGAAAGGTTTGAAAACACTTGAAAGAAATATGTCTGGCACAAAATTTGATTGCTCAGATTAATTTTATTAATTTTTTTTTGTCCAAATCATCGCTAGTGCCATCTCTCTGCCCGATAACATGTGGCTTGGCATTTTACGCTTTGCCAAATACGTTCACACTGTTCATTAAAAAGAAAATTTTCATCGTGTCGGGTCGCGCCGTGTTTGTGCTGTGTAAGTTAATGCCAATATAATTGGTAAATTAAATTCAAAATATATACTAAAAAAAATCTAAGACTGGCCTTCGCGGCCAGCTAACGTCAAAAACAAATCAAATAATTTTGATGTGAGCGTATAATAGGCAGCAAAGCAAAGCAAATAAGTGCCCGAATGAGAGCGTAAAGCAGATGGCAAAGAGCGTCCCGCGCCTTAGTGTGTGTGCGTGTGTGAGCTATAGAAAGCGGCGGTAAAAAACACACGTATATATAATAAATATACATATAGATATGTATGTATTACATACGACGTGGAAATTTAATTAAAATTTGGGTTTTAAAAAATGTTACAAAAGGAAAACTACAAAAAAAAAAACAACATAAATGCCAGCGTATGCGTATGCATAACTGTTAGTGTGTGTGTGTGTGAGTAAAAGTGTGTAATAGGAAAAGCGACGGAACACGAATAGCTACCGCAAAACGCAATTGATGAAAATTTTGATAATTAAAACAACAAAATTCAATGAAATGTTGATTAAATAATAAAAAAAAACAAAATCAAATCTTAAAATCAAAATAAATATTCAGTGTGTCGAATTTTAAAACTCCCCACGCATGCATAATCCAAATTCAACACTTTTGCAATCAAACGGACATTTATTATTCATTGCAATTACAAATATGCTTCTTCCTGTTGGTTTTTAGGTGAGTTTGAAGTTGTTGTTGTTGCCGTGGTGGTGGTGGTGGTGGCAGCCGTGTCTCTTTGTAAACATTTTAACATTTTTTTTGTTGTCGTTTTGGTTTACCGCCACAGTGTGAAAACTGTACCATATTGTTTTTTTTTTTTTTTGTCTTATTCGATGACATGTGCAGGAATACAGTGGAAAATGCTTAGAAACGACAACCCCAATTAGCATAAGCTCATGATATACACAAATTTATGGAAATTCTTTTTTTTTTATATTAAGTAAATTTATTAAAAAATAAAAAATGAATTGAAAGCACAATATCGAAGCTGGCATACCCTTTGCTTTGCTGCGGTTTTATGGCATTTTTTTTGTTTTGTTGTTTGCAAATAACTGCGTTTTCACAGAAAAAGCAAATACGTACGGAATTTCTTTTGTAAATTTTGAATGCCTATAATATTTTTGTCGTGTTCCCATTTCAATTTATGTCTAAATTCCACTAGAAGCATTCGTAAAGTTTTCCAGTTTTTGTTGTCAACTCTTGTGCAATACTCAGAACTGAGATACCGGAAACCCACCAGAGAGAGTCGGTTAACAGTTAACATACACAACAGCAAACAGAGACCGTCGTAAACAAGCATTGGTTTGTGAGTGAATTGCCATTATACGCCTTAGTCTGAAGCAGTGAACTTTTGCAAAAGAAGAAAAGCTACAGCCTTTGCTGCATCTGCATAATCAAAGCAACATTTGTTCTGTCTGCGCAATCGAACTTCGTTAATTCGAACTTTCTAGAGACCGATTAAAGGAGTGTAATCGAATTAAAGAATGACGTACTCCGTTGTGGTGAAAGGCCATACTTTTTCAACTCGCTCTTTTGGCTCTCAGAGGCGGATGACAGCTGCTCTGAGAGACATGCTAGAAAGTGATAGCAAACGAATAAGGCCCCTTGAAAGATTGCTGCTGTGCTGTAATGTTGGGTTGTTCATGAGTGAGTGCACAAAATTGTGTTGTTCATTAAACTGAACAAGTGAACATGTTTTTCTTCAATTCATCTTTTTTTTTTTCAGCGAGTCTTGTTCAGTCTATCTTGTTCAGTTCATCTTGTTCTGAGTTGTTTTTGATCCGAGTTGTTCTAAGAGCTGTTCGGTCTCTTGTGCTCAGATAGTTGTTATGTCCATGATACAACTATACAAGGTATGGCGCTCAAAGCAGAAAATGACCTGAACGTTTTTTCTCAGAGCGCCAGAGAGCAGGAGAGAGCGAGAGAGCAAGCGCAAACGTCAAACACACATAAATGTACTATGTGTGTGTAGAAGGAAAAAACAAAGCATGCTTTAACTGCAGTTACAGATTTACATACAGATATATATATTATATATGCATAAATATTATACTTATTGAACAACAATTTGACAAGTGCACGCAAATTTGCAATGTCAGCGACAACAAAACAACAAAAAAATTGACATGCGCGGACATAACCTTCCGTTTTAAGTGACATAAGCACACTGAACTAAAATGACCCGAGCTGAGGCAGCACTGAGAGAGCGCCATACCTTCTATGGTTGTATCATGGGCAGACCCGGCCAGGCATAGCTACCACGAGCCGAAGTCAGTCCTGCTTTTGACGCAATCTAGAGCCAAACTGACATGACTGCTCTGAATCGGTGAACATTGATTCCTGCAGGGAAAGTGCCTCTAGTTTACGGCCAGAGGTCAGTCACTCTGTCTTCGTCAACCCAGCGTTGCTCTTTGTACTGGTGATGCGTCGTGCCGCCTGTCAAATTGCAACATGGGCTCGAACGTCGTGTCGAACGATTGTCGCTACAGTCGGCCCATACATGGCATTGGGTCGAACGAGCGTCACTTATGTTGCTTCGCTGCAGCGGCCATTGCGTCGACCTAGCGTGCCTGCCATGAGAGCCGTTAACGTATTGAGCGGACATCGCCTTGAAAAATACGTCCAGTTGAGCGTCAGCGACAGTTCACAAAATCGTCGACGGATCTGTTGATGTCAGCATGGGTCGGCCGTACTAGAGGGACGGCTGAAGTCTGGAGAGAGCTCTCTTGCTCGGCCAACACAAGCACACTTTTTTGTCCTCTCCATTTGGCCGGCACTGATCATGGTTCATACTTTTGCAAATCTCTGAGAGACATATGCTCAGAAAGAGTATGGCAAACGAACAAGGCCCTTTGATAGATTGCAGCTGTGCTGTTGTAGTGTTGGGTTGTTCATGAGTGAGTGAACAAAATTGAGTTGTTCTTTAAACTAAAAAAGTGAACATGTTTTTCTTCAATTCTTCATTTTTTTCGAGCCTTGTTCAGTCTATCTTGTTCAGATCATCTTGTTCTGAGTTGTTCTTGCTCCGAGTTGTTCTAAGAGCTGTTCGGTCTCTTTTTCTCAGTGAGTTGTTATGTCTGTCTCGCTTTGTGAGCTTGCTCTGTCTTGCTCTAAATGTTGTTCTATAGATAGACTAGCATATAACCCGTCGCGCTTCGCTGCGTCGCCATGAGTATGGTCTATCGATATCGTTATCGTTATTGTTACCGCCCCATTTCAAATTATTTCGTATTCTATCCTTACAAACCGAGTTTCAAGCCAATCAGATGAAAAATAGTTTTTTGCATGCAGAATTTTCCGGACATTTTCACGTCTGGGGTGCGGATTTTCCTACATTGGAAAATCACATATCAAATTATTTCGTATTCTATCCTTCCAAACCAACTTTCAAGCCAATCGGATGAAAAATAGTTTCATGCCAACAGAATTTTCCGAAAATTTTCACTCCTGGGGTGCGGATTTTCCGACATTGGAAAATCACATTTCAAATTATTCCGTATTTTATACTTACAAACCGAGTTTCAAGCCTTTTGGATGAAAAATTGTTTTTTGCATGCAGAATTTCCAGTCCATTTTCTTGCGGATTTTCCAAAATCGGGAGAACACGTCGAGTTATTTCGCGTACTATGCTTACAAACAAAATTTCAAGTCAATCGAATGAAAAAAAATGTTTCCCATACAAACTTTTCCGACGCTTTTTCGACTTTTCGGTTGGAATTTTCCGTCCTAGTACGCACTTTCACCACTAATGGAAACTCCTTTCCAAATTTCAGCCTTCTATCTCTTACGGTTTGCGCTCTGATTGCCAATCAGTGAATCAGTCAGTCAGTCAGGACAAACTGTTTTATATATAGAGGAGAATGAGATATAGATGACGCATGTGACGCAAAAAACGATTGTTCTTGGGAGCTGACATTGAATCCCAAAAAAAATTTCGTATGTGTGTACAACAAACAAGCAATGCTGAAACAACAAAAACAACAACGCGGTCAGTGCAACCGAAACCAACCCCTTAGAAATGCCTTCGGCAAAACAAAAACCAAACATAAATACGTTCACTCAACCTTCCGCCATAGACCTAGAACAGATGAACAAGAACAACTGAATAAGTGAGCAATTTGAGTGAGTTGACTCACTTAGAAAAAAAGAACAAGTGAACATGTTCTGTGCAAAGAACAACCTTTACCCAACACTACTGCGCTGAGTACGTCACCTTATAGCAAATTCACCTTGCTCTGAAACTCCTTAATAATATCTTCATTCGACATGATACTTCCATATGAAAATAGATTTCTTCATTCTAATCGAAATAGTCTTCGTCTGGAATGCCAACCACTGCTCTTAGCAAATCGAAATTCTTTCAGCTATTTCGACTAAACTGCTTAAAAGGGGGAGCATGCTTTAGAAGCTTCAAAAAATCGATTTTTCCGAGGACTTTTTTGGGAAGGAAAGAAATATTCGATTGAAACGAAACTTTCAGGTTTTATTGTTATATATTTCAACAGTCTTCTCAATTTTTTTCATTAAAATATATGTCGTTTTATGCCTGGTACAAGCATTTCGCCGTGGCGCCTCGAGTGTGCATGTGTCGTGCGGCGGGAAAGATGCAGGTCGCAATTTCCATCTGAAACAAAAAAACCCAACAAATTTTCTATTTTCAATAGTATAGCTTCTAGTTAAACCAAGAAAATTGAACAAAAAGTGAGAAATTCAACAATTTTTCGCAAATTAAAAAAAAAATTCACTTCAGATTGTTTAAAAAGTGGGTTAATCATAACTTTCTTAAGGTTTTTTAGGTTCAACTAGCAGAGAATTTAATCCCGAATACAATAAATTTTGTCTCGTTTCGATAGGACGTTTAATTTTTTCCCTATCTTTCCCGCCATTAAGGAAAAATCGTAAAAATTAAAAACCGAGAAATCGCACGTCAAGGTTTTCGTATATAAAAAATTGTATATAAAAAATCTCGACGCTTGCCCACTATTTTTCCTGTAACTTTAAAAATATTTTGAATTTGCTTCTGAAATTTTAGGGACACATTCTTGGATAGTTTGGGTAGACATTTATGCAAAAAAAAAAATTCGATTTTTTGAAGCCTCTAAAGCAGGCTCCCCCCTTAAAGGAATGTTGTTATCCTGATCCATAAAACCATCATCGAAAATCCAGATTTTCTAAGGCAATTCTTAATTCAAGAAATTCGCTTTATACAGTCGACAAGAGTTATTTTTGGAATTGGCTCTATTTTTTCGATGCATGTCAACTCACAATTTCATTCCTCTAATGAACTTTTATTTGAAAACGCAGGGTTTTTCCAATTCTGTTACAAACAGATTTAAGTAAACAACAAAATTTTTCTGCTTCCATATGAGGGCTGTTCAAAGTGGGGGATCCAAAAAAAAAGGTATAGTGCTGGCGGCCACGATTTCTAGTCTTCAGGTTGTCTGAAATGAGAAGAAAAAACGGGGTTATAATCAGTATAGATGTCATTCTGGTCGGACCATCGAAAAAAATTTTGTGATTTTTTTTTTTTTTGATAAAATGGCGCCAATTGAAAAATGAAAATTCGATTTTGGGCTCTTTTTTTGTAGTTTAGTGTGAAAAAAAATAATAATATTAAAAATTTGTTTAAAATTATGATTGAGGGTCAGATCAGAATGGTGACAATTCTGCGTCGATTTTACTTAGTTTCATCAAAATCGGTTCAGTGTAACTGGAGATTTCATGGCCGCCAGTTTGAAAAACGTGGTTTCGATATAAATGCGCTTAAAGTTTAAAATGAAAGTCAAAAATATCAAAATCCAGTTCGAGAATGGGGACAATTTTGCGTGGATTGCGTTTTGTTTCATCAAAATTGGTTTAGTAGAACTGGAGAAAAGTGGCTTGGCAGTCCGAAAAAGCTGTTTTGAAAATAACCAAAAATATTACAGATATCATATACTTATAGATATTAGTCGGCGATGCCAGCTGCATACAGCGGACCTTCCTCATTCTCAAAAAAACTGTTTTCAGCAGCAGCTCTTTCTGCTCTGCGTGCCATTCTGCCTGCTTTAGATGCGGCCGCAGCTTTAGTTTCTAAACGGTTTAGTCGGTTATCGTTTTGCGATAATGCGAAATCGATTAAAAAGAGATAAAATAATTAATAATCGATATCGATCTGAGGCGACAACATGTTACCATACAAATTCAAGAACCAGCCGTTATTTCTCAGCTTTATTTATTCGAAATTTTTTTACTCAAAAATGACTCGGTTTTAGCGAAGACATTGTTCGACAAAAAAGGCTATATCTTCTAAAGTATTTCGAATTTCAAAAAATCCTTTTAGGGCGATATTCTCAAATATCCAAGCTATAAAAAAATGCAAAAAAAAAACGAAAAAAAAAATTTCCCACATTGAGAATCCCTCCTTTAACCCTCTACTGCATGAGCATAGAAATAATAAAGAAAAAAAAATTTTTATGTAAATATGTGTTTATTTAGGTAAAGATAATATATATTTGGACACATTTTTTTTGGGGGGGGCATAGTTTGGGGGGACGAAAATTAAGCCATATATGGCTTGCTATGCATTTAGCGCATTTCAGAGTTTGCCATATGGGTATTTCCATGATGTCGAACGCGCGACAGTCGTACGCATTTAAAGTGGAATAGAAGTCAAATTAAAATAATATTTTTTTTCTTTTGTTACTTTAACTTAAAGCACTTTCGAAGCACTTTATTTACTGAGAAAAACGTAGAGCACACCTAGTGCTGGTTTCCAGATAAAGCCAATCAAAAAGCGATTCGCACGCGACAAAAAACGGAAGTGAAGTTTTTGTCCATCAATATAAAAGCAAAACTCAGCGAGATCTGCCACAACCATTTAGTGCGACTAATTTTAAAATGTTGAATAATTTACCTGTATATTAGAATTTTATTTGATCGAAAAATGTTATTTTTTGTATTTCAAAACCAAATATGATTCGATACGTGACATTGCGAACGCGACACTTTTTTCCGTCATTTTATTTATGTGGTTTCGGTATAATGCGAAGCCAGAACTTACGATTAATTGCAATCACATAGTTTCTCATGCTTTCTTATGCATTCTTTTATAACCCTTTGTATTCTCAGAAAGATTTTAGATAGTAAAAGTAAGTGCAATCTATAGGCACTTTTATCAAAAAAATGTGCAATATTTATGTCCAAATTAGAAAATTCGCGCTAGCGCAGCCATGAAACCGAATATTTCGAAGTAGGTTATGATTAAATGTAAAATTGGCTTACATTACTTCAATTTAATTGTTTCGCTTTGAAAATTTGATAAAACAGAGTGTTTTTAAGCACTTTTAATTTTTGGATATTGGTGGACCTTTTGGTGGAAATGCCCATATAATATGGCTTTCTATGCAATTAGGTTACTTCATGTAAAAGTTGGTAAAACAGTTTCTTTTGTCATTATAGCATAGAAATACATTGCATTTCTCACAAAAAGTGTATGAGCGGAAAGAACAATTGTTTTGGTAGAGTTGCCTTTGCTTTTTCCAGGTGGGAAAATGCCCAATATTGTCCACCCGAACAGAATTCAAGGGAATTTCCTGGTGCTTTATTCTTTTGCTGGTAGATAAGGAGTACCTTCCCTGCTTGTAGTCGGGGATGAAGTTGGAGTCATCGCAGGACGTCCGCGTTTTTTAACTTTTCCTGCCTTGCACAGGTGCTCAGCTATTAAAAGCTTGAAGTCGAAGAGTGGCATATATTGATCTGACTTACGACGCCATAGAATCCATGAATTAACCACGCACATATCAATCATGTGAAAAATATTTTTTTATACCATTTTCTTGAACGCAATTGAATTCTATAAAGTCCCAGTAAAGAATCCAGTAAGTCAACGCCACCCATATGGTAATTGTACACATCAACTGCCTTATTAGAGTCGATTTCTCGCATACTTTTTGTCTTTCTTACTGAATCGGTTTTTTGTTGAAACAGGATTGCTTCCCACTCCATCGATATTAGCAACTTTTTCGACCATGCTTCCACGTCCTTGCTTTTTCAATTCTTTTTCAGTTGGCATCTTTGAATTAGGTACCCGATTAATCCTTACCGTACCCAAAGCCAATGTACCATTTTTAATAAGGTAGACTTCAAGTTTGGGACTATTGAACCAATTGTCGAAAAATAATTTGTAGTTTTTTCCTTTTTGGTACGGTTGCCGATAGTCTTGATACAATATTTCCGCTTACTCCTAAATTACGTGCTCCTTCCGGATAGGCTAAAACCTGATACTCCACTCAAAACAAAATTTTTGAAGCCCCATTTGTGAGGCTTTGCCGGATTATATTGTTTTAAGTGGTGACGGCACTTCGTGGGAATAATTTGCTCATCAACCACCAAATGTTCTTCCTTAGGTACAAGCAGTAATTGATTACGGATTTTGTCCAGCACTGGTCGAATCTTGAATAGCTTGTCAAACCCGGCTTCACCTGCCAACTTCATATCGTCATTATTGTTAAGGTGCAGAAAACGTTTTATAGTTTCCCATCTGTTGCAACTCATGGTGCCATGTATAAATTCTTGACCAAGAGTCGTATTCCAATAGAGTCGTTAAGAAGGTAATTTCACCAACGACATGTATATGACCATGCCGATAAATTGCTCTACTTCATTTCGAGTAATATTAGCGGGCCTATTTATATCAACTTGGAGTGCATATAGATTTGTCTGATCAACCAAGATATTCATTAGATCGTCGTTAAAAAAAAAATTATAAAAGTCTGCCGGTGTCTCCAGTTCATTGATACAAGTTGGAAAATTGATATTTCCTTCAAATGGAAAGTTCTCATCCGAATACGGTGGCAAGTGACCAGCTTTCCATATTGGTGCTCCTGTCTTTTTATACTCTGTAATGAAGGTACATAGAGTATATTAAGTTTGTGCAAAAGTATGTAACAGGGAGAAGGAATCGTTTCCGACCCTATAAAGTATATATATTCTTGATCAGCATCAACAGCCGAGTCGATATAGCCATGTCCGTCTGTCCGTCCGTCCGTATGAACGAAGAGATCTCAGAGATTGTAAGAGATAGAGGTTTGACATGTATGGGACATATATTTCTTATACTTGCAGGCAGATCAAGTTTATTTTCAATTTTTGCCACGCCCCCTCGCGCCCCCGCAATTTGGAAAAAACGTCATATCTCCTAAAGTTTTGGAGATAGATCGTTCGTTCCTTCTAGAGATACCTTGTAAACAAAATTATTTATCGATTTGCTGAAGGAATGATAAAGATCGGATGAACGATACTCAAGTTATGGGCAAAAAACGGCCACTTACAGGTACAGAGGGTACAGAGTATGCTATAGTCGGGCTTGACCGACTTTCTTTCTTGTTTGGCATTGGCTTTGGCTTTGCTTTCGAAGTGCACGGCCTTTCACAGCTGTCATCGGAACTACTCTCATCGGTCTCCGAAATATAAACATATTCCTCTCGGAATTTTTTATTTCAAACAACTTCGTCTTCGGAATCGGGTGTGTTGTCGTCTTCACTTAGAAGCGGATTATCGATTTCGTCCACGTATTGCAAATTACCGTAAAATGATTGTGCATTAGAGGATATTTAGAGTGATATTTACGAATTGCTTTAAACCTTAATTAAAATTTAAGCAAAACTTTTTAAAAACTAGTTTATTATCTTATGCAGAATTAAATATATATCGGAGAAAAGGGAACAAAATAGCAAACAAACAGGCATACACACTTGCAGTTTACTAAGGCACACGCGCAACACACATACAAGCACAAAAAACACTTTCGGCAGATTCTGCCCAGAAAAGTGTCTCATGGAAAAACATGAACAAAGCAAGCGAAAAAAAAAGCTGTCATTGATTGAGCAAAGAGCACATTGAGAAAAGTCAGAGATGAGATGTCATTTCGTTCCATTTTTTCATAGTGTCCGAGAGTGACTGTATTTTTTCTTGAAATATGTACATATGTGCACCAAATGTAAAATTTTTTTTTAAATTATTTCACACTTTGGGTTCTCCACTGTACACCGGCATTCTGCAGACTATTTTGGCAGAGCGAACTTTCATACTTCATTACACTTGCTGAGAGCAAAGCTCTCGTACGTTTCAATGCAAACCAAATGTAACCCCAAATTTGTTGTGATATCCACTTGTTTTTCCACTGTATCTCCGAACAACAAAAAAAAATACCTGTCGAGTGTTTAATGAAAATTGTTTTTGTTCCACTTCCATGCTTTTGCAGCTTCTCCGCGACTACCTACACAAAATTCAGAACCTAGGGAGAGCGCGCGAGAGCGAGAGTGAAATAACAATGAGTCGCCTGCAGAAGCAACAGTGCGAATTCGTGACCAGCAGCGGCACAAGTGGTGGCAGCAAGTCGAGACGAAAAGCTCCACCACCAGCATCCCCCGCACCACCAGCCGAGGATGAGGAGGAGTCCGTTAATCAGCACTTGAATGGACATGCCAATACCAATGGCAAGCGCAGACGCCCAAGTGGCTCCCAGTTGACCAATGGTTCGGTCAGCAAAAGAGCCAAACTAAAGACACCAAATGATGATGGCCAGGCCACAACTTACAATAACAACAACAACAACAACAATGTAACAACAAACGGCCAATATTCAACCAATAATAAAAAGCCAACAACAAATTACAATTACCGCGACACCATATCACCACCCACACCGCCCTCGCCACCGCCCCCAAATGTGGTCGAAGTGGTTTGCATTTCCGATGCCGAAAGTGAGGAGGAGCACGATACCGAGGAGGAGGAACAAGGCGAGTACTACGACCTAGACACAGAGGAGGAGGAGGAGCCAGCTCGTGTCGGACTGGAAATCGATGAGAACAATTGCAGGCCGAAAGTAGCCAACAACAACAACAATAGCAATGCAGCAGCGGCATCGGCAGCGGCGGCGGCAGCAGCAGCAGCAGCGGCAGCAGCAGCAGCCAGCACAACAGCAACAACATCATCAAGCGCCTATGCCATGCCCACAAGCAATAGTACGCCCCTCGATTTGAATAATGAAAGGGATCAAAAGGATTTGGAAAAGGTCACCGATCTGCGTTCATATGGTGAGTATGCATTTTACAGTTATACATTTTCAAAGAGAGAGTGAGAGAGGGGGAGAGGGAGAGAGAGATTTGGTTTAGGTAAGCGCCAGCTATTAAAGCTCAAAAACGGCTAAAAAATTAAAAATAAAATAAAAAATAAATTTGCAAAATTTACAATATGACAATGAAAACTTATCATATTCAGGGCCCCGTTTAAGTAAGGAACTACGACTTTTTTACACTGTACAAGGCAAGGCATACAAATGTAAGATGCTCTCCAAGCAGAGAGAACAGAGGGCCGTTTCTAAAGTCAGTGACTTACACAGCTCTTAGATTGAGTTCAAAATAAAGATCCATTTAACAATTTGTATAGATTCCTTGGTTCAGCTAGTAGATAGGCCAACTGTTGGTCAAAAATTCCTAGCTAATACAGCTTTTTGAGATGTAAAAACCTCACTTCTCTATCAAGTTTGTACCACTGTTTGGAATCAATCAAGTTGCACTTTTTCCCCAGACACCTTAACTCAATTGATGACGTAGATATAATGGGTTGGTCGAACCATTGGTCAATGCCGCCGGTCCGGCCTCCACTTTCATCCTTTTTTAAACATCAAGTGGAGCACATACTTTTAACCTTGACACATTTACCTACATAAAGTGAAGAGGGAAAGAGGGAGGGGCCCGCCGCCGCCGTTTGTGTAGCCTTGCCTGTTGTGACTCTAAGTGAGAGAATATGCTATCGACTAAGTGGTGTACTATGTGTGTTTTGGCTTATTCACCTCACCATGCCTCTAGCCAGAGTTAGACAATTGCAATGCACCACTCACTCACACACGCACACAAACACACCAAAACCAGCATAGTCAGCACTTACAGTGGGCTAAAGGTTTAAGAGCAAAATCATAAAATGGAGAATTACAGCTAATCCATTAGATATATGGAGTTTCTAGAACGAAATTTGGGGTTTAGCATGACAAACTAGTCTACAGAAATATTCGAAATTTATATTTTATTAAATTTTAAAAACAGATGGATTTTTGCTACTTTATTTAGCATACTAGTTCTAAAAAATAAAGCACAAAATTTTAACATTTTTAAAGGAATATATCCGAGTTGAAAAAAATGTTGCATACTTTTCTGCTGTCCTCCCTCAGGAACACAGAAAGGCTATCAAAAATTTGTTTCCATGAGTAACAGGTATATAGGTTAGAGTCGAGTCGGCTATTTGAAACAGATTAACAATTTTGTGAGTCTTTTTCCCGCACTTTTGAACCAGTGTGCGTTTTGTTGGCTAACATGCGTTTGTATGTATGCACATGTGTTTGTACAGTTGTAAACACATGCATACATACATACTTGTTGTTTGCATAATCGAGCTGCAGGCAGGCAGGCAGCAGCAAAGGCAATTTTTCATTTGCCTGTGTAAATATGTTTGTTTGAAGGCAAACTATTTACTTGAACTTGACAATGCAACACACAAACTCACATTTATCATGTTAGCCTTTGAAATAATTGCAACTAATTGACTTATTTTGTTGTTCAGTGTCATAAAACGTTTTTATCTTGCTCTTTTATTTTGGTTTTCCACTCTAATTGCACTCTTGCATTTGTTATCAGCGAGAGAGATAGAGAGAGAGCGAGAGAGATAAAGAGAAGGAGAGAGCTTTCTCTGCCTTTGTGCCTAACACAAAATTTTAACATTATGTGGAAAAATTGTACATTTTTTTTATACGTTCATTAAACTTTTGCACAAAAAAAATGTATATTTTTCACTTGCGGTTTAAAAGTTTAAGGAACCTGCTAAAATTATACATACATTTGGCACATCAAGGTCACCGTCGTCGTCGTCATAAAATGCGGTTTTATTTGGTTTGAAATACAATTTTAAATACTTAAATAATAATTACATACTTTTAAAACATGGCTTTGATTTAGGTTTTTGTCCATGAAATTGTGTTTGTATTGCATTTTATTGTATGTATATGTATGTTATGTATGTATCTATGTATGACACTGAGTTGTTGTTGATTTCTCAAATTTTTCAGATATGACACGAGGAGCTCTCTCGTCGACGTCACTCTCTGAGTTTGAAAGTAAGTGTAAAATATCCCTCACTGTCACTTTGTTAGGAAATTATTTGTACATTTTATATCAAAATCAAATTGTTATTTGCATTTGTTGAATCAATATTTTCTCGGAAAAATGCTGTCAAAATTTGTGTTGGTTCATTGTACCCTTAAGACAAGTTGTTGGCGTTGGCACGCGCCAAATTTGTTGTTCACATTTTGAAATGAATTACATTTATTTGTTGTTAGCAACTTGTATTTCACAACAAATTGAATTTTTTGTATAAGGGTTGAATGCGCCGCCAAGTTAAAATAAAAATGTACCTAACGCCCAAATAATGTACCAGTTAAAGTTCAAGGACAAAGCTTATAAGCAATAGCTGGCGGGCGGGCGGCCTCTCTTTGATTAATCACTCAGAATTCCCTTGGGGAAATTTTGATGCAAACTAAATATCACCAAGGCAGAGGGTCAACCAACTCTTATGACACTTGTAATATGGTTGCTCTTTAAATATAATCAATGTAAGAAAGAGAAGGAAAACATTTGCTCAGCCACCTGCTGCTGCAGCCGCTCTTTATGCGTCTGGGACAGACTTTAATTGATTTCCATCTCGCACGTGCTGTGTTGATAAAACTAAACTCACAAATGCCATAATTCCTCACTATCAACTATCCCATGTATGTATTGGTATGTGTGTGTGTTTGTCAGTGAGTTGATTATTAGTTGTACTCTCATATATTCTCTCACTATCACATGCAAGTGAAAGAAGAAGAAGTCAACCCAGCAAACAATTTATGACAAAACGAGAGCGTAAGTTAAAGTCGGACCTGCCCGACTTTGTAATACCCGTTACTCAGTGGAAGAAATACTGGGTGGTCCATCTAGTGTTTGGAATTAGAACTATTCATAATTTGACTTTAAAAACGTCAAATGTCATTCGGAAAGTGACTAATATTTAGTCAATACTTTGACATTTACGAAATGTTCCGAAAACTCAATTTGTGGATCAATTCGTAAACCAACTGGTGCTAAACGATAATGCCCAAAAAGATACTTTATAGTGGCAGTAGGAAATCACAGTGGTTAGAGCGAGTCGGACATATTCTCAAATGTATCCAGAGAGCATAAGTGAGAGCGAACAGCTAACCCAAAGCTATTCAGAAAGCGTAAGTGAGAGCGAACAGCTGACTAATTTCTGACACAAGCGGTGTCAACTGAGCAATTTGTAAGTCTAGATATTCTAGTCTATGGCTGGCAAACAGCTTGCTAATATGCTTGCTGGGAAGTGGTTTGCTCATGTCTCGTGTCCAATGGACATGACCCTAAGATAAAACAATGACAAATATGTTGTAAGCATTCTTGTGTACACTTGCACTTGCATTTTACAGTTTCTATTTCTCTCAGTTAAGCATTTTGCTTAACTCTCAGTAAGAGAGTGGGTGTGTGTTTGTTTCTCTCAATGTTACTCTCACGGCTTTACAAATGTGCTTGCTCTCTCTACCCCTTTAACCCATTAAAAGCCAAGACTCTTTTAAAACCAAAACTCTGTTACAGTAAAATCAGTTTGTTGGTCGTGAATTGCTCATTAGGGCCATAGTTTTAGCACTTTGTGAGTTGTAAAACTTGTTGAAAAAATCTAATGTAAGCATTATTTTTGTTCTTCTTTCACAGTGAAACTATACAGCGATGAGGGCGTGAGTCTGAATGATTTCAAAATAATACGCGTACTTGGCACAGGCGGTAAGAGAACCTCTTAAACTGACTCTCTAATGTTAAGTAAGCTAACCCGTTCCTTAATTTCCTCCTCCACAGCCTATGGTCGCGTGTTTTTGGTACGTAAACTGACTCGTCATGATGCGGGCAAACTGTATGCGATGAAGGTTCTCAACAAGATCACGGTGGTGGCCAAACGTAAAACTGCTGAGCATACCAAAACTGAACGCGTGGTAAGTACACAGAACAACAACAATCTTTAGGTACGTGTTTTTTGGGTCTTTACTTTACCGTTACCTTTTACCGTAACGCGTTGCCCTGCTGCGTGTCATTCTTTGCCATTTTTTTTTTGTGACAATAAAGCGCAGCTAATTGAAATTAAACTTGAACCGACTGGGGGCAACCTTCAAGTTGCACGTACAGTTTCTCCAGTGAAGAAGACCAGAACACAAACACACACACAGCACAGCTGACCCACTGAAGACTTGTTTTTGTATGTTGTTGCACCGGCAAAAAAAAAAAAGCCATAACGGGGCAAGTGATTGAGAGAGCAACAAAACAGAGAGAGAGAGAGCCCAAAGCTCTTATCGATCAACCGGTTATGCGAGAGTAGTAAATAGTAAAATCAATGAAAAAAACACCAACACACACTACATTTTCGGTTGGTTAAATAACTGCAAACAGGTGTATGGCCTAAGTAAAAGAAAGAAAGAGAGAGAGAGAGAGATAAGCAGCAGATAAATTGAACAAATTTAACTGTGCTATTTACGTTTCCCCCCTCCGCCCACCCACTCACGCACATTTTTTGTGTACTTTATGCTTTTTTTTTGTTGTGTGTGTGTGTGTGTGTGCCACTAACCTAGATATTTGCCATTGCGACGGCTATCATCAAAAACCATTTTTTTTTTTTTGCTTTTACTCTTCTCAACCAAAATAGAAAGGAAATGAAAACGCAAAATGTGAAAGTTTTGTCCAAAATAATATTTACAAAATTTGCAAAAAGATTTGTGAGTGTTTTTACTTTCACACAGCAACAGCAGCTGCTGCTGCCATTGCATTCGAGATCCAAACAAAATGAATAACCACAACAACAACAATTATTAAATAAATAAACAAAAGCTATCACTAAACTCGACAAGTGTCAAATAAAACCCTCCTTTTGTTTCCTAGTCGAGACTTGGTGACTCCCCCCCCCCCAGATTGTTATGATCACAAAAGTTTATTTTTTCTCTCACACACGCTTATGGTGTATGAATTTCAGAGAGTGGGGCTCTCTCTTAGGGCAGAAGCAGCCACAGTGAAGACAACCAAACTAAAACGAGGGCAGCTTTAGAAGGTTTTTGAATACTTTTTTTCCACTTTTTTAAAAGTTTGGTGTTTTAGACATCAAATCTAGTTATAAAAATAGAGGAAAGCTAACTTCGGCTCGACCGAAGTTTATATGTATACCCTTGCAGATTGTATAATTTATATAAATTAAGATTTTTAAATGATTTTCGTCGAACATTCTTAGCTGAGATGTATCCCAAACTCAGCAATAGATGGCGCCACTACTTTGACCATATGCTTGCCACTTTGTTATATGGCAGCTATACGATATATTCATCGGAATTTGACCAAACGCCCCAAAATTGTGTGAAAACTCATAATATTCACAACTGGAAAGTATAAAGACGCTACCATTGAAAACAAAAAAGTTTTTCTAACTAAAACTACTTTTTCGACCGATCGTTCCTAAGGGCCGCTATATTCTATAGTCATCCGATTTGAATGAAACTTGGTAGAATTGTGTGGTAGCATACAATACTGATCAGTAACAAGATTGGGAGCGATAGCATTGAAAACAAAAAAGTTTTTCATACTAAAACTTTTTTCAAAACTAAATTTTGTATGGCAGCTATACTATATACTTGTCCGATTCTCATCAAACTTGGTGGAAATTATGTGAAAGCATAGAAAACTTAGAAATACGAAGATTGGCGACGTTTGCGTTGAAGACAAAAAAGTTTTTCTTACTAAAACTACTTTTTGCACCGATAGTTCCTATGGCAGCTATATGCTATAGTCATCCGATTTGGATCAATCTTGCCAGAGTTGTGTGGTAGCATATAATATTGATCAATAACAAGTTTGGGAGCGATAAAATTGAAAACAAAAAAGTTTTTCCTACTAAGACTTTTTTTAGAACTAACTTTTGTATGGCAGCTATACTATATAGTTGTCCGATTCTCATCAAACTTGGTGGAAATTATGTAAAAGCATAGAAAACTGATTAATACGAGGTTTGGCGGCTTTTGCATTTTTCTTACTAAAACTAGATTTTCTACCGATCGCCAGTATATGATATATTCAACCGATGCAGTCAATTTCCGATAAATGTGCAGAGTATTTGTACCTAAAAACTTCGTGCAAAGTTTGTTCACGATAGCTTTAAAACTGACGGAGGAGATAGCATAGAAACAGACGGACGGATAGACAAACATGGCTATATCAACTCCGCTCGTTATGCTGATCAAGAATATATATGTATACTTTATGTAGTTGGAGATGCTTACTTCTATGCGTTACCCTCTGTATAATAAAGGTTTTCATGCACTCTTTGTGGAATAGAGAACAAGGGTAATAGGTCTTCTATTTCCATTTACAAAACTTATACCTCCACGCATCCAAAATATGACTGACCTAGGTGTTTTATTCAACCATAAAGTTTGCTTTAATGATCATGTCGGCATTATAGTAAATAAATCTAATGGCGTTTTGGCTTTTATTAATCGCTGGTCAAAGGAATTCGATGATCCATACATCACCAAACTTCTGTTTACCTCTCTTGTTCGTCCGATAGTTGAATATTGCTCTTGCGTTTGGTCCTCTCAGTATGATAAGTATCAAGACCTTATAGAAAGTGTTCAAAAACAATTTCTTTTCTACGCATTGCGCGGTATAAGCTGGACAGGCTCATCGGCTTACTACAATCTGCCATACGTTGAAGAATCAGAGGACTTGTCATGGCGTCATATTCGTGCGAATTATAATAACTTGTACCATTTGCTGTCAACTGAATGTTCTCAGTATTTAAATTCAAATCGTATTATATTGTTTTTATCATCTCCACGCTCTTGAACCTGTCTTCTCCATCCACTTGATGTGAGCCGGAGCATATCAATAAAACAAACTCCCCTATCTGGATGTTGAAGCAGTTTAAATATTATGTAATCCTTTAATGTTGACAGAAAATTGTTAACTATTATTCTACAAATAAACAAATAATTAACCTCCGATCCGTTTCTGAAGATGTTGGCTTTCATAATGACCACATTGATGACAAGAAATTGTACGATTTTGTCCGCTCTAAGTAACTGTTCACATGACTGTTTTTTGACTGCAACTGTTTTTTTTGTCTTTGCTGTATTCTTATAATTTTGTAGGATATTTTGAGGTTGCTCAATTTGTACCACAGGCTTCTTCTGTTGACAGTATCAAAAGCTGTCTTAAAGTCTACAAAAGAGCAATAAAGCTTTTTACTCGCTTGCAGGCGGGAGGTTGCCATAGATGTGTGCACGTATATGGCGTCTACAGTTGAATATCCTTGCCGGAATTCAAATTGGAATTCGCTAAGTTTCGTAGCTATATTTACCCATTTCTCTAATGTGGTAAGCAGTACCGATGCGAGGATTTTAGCGTTTGGGCGTTATTGAAGGATATCCCCCTATAATTACTGGGATTTTTGTGGTTGCCTTTCTTGTGAATGGTAAATATAATTCTTTTGAAACTTGTGGGAAAGAAGTCAGATGCTATAAGCCTATTATACTCATCCGTCATACAGCGTATAAACAGCTCAAGCGCACGCTTGAATAACTCCGCAGGAATTTGGTCTTCGCCCGGGTGCTTTGTTTAACTTCCTCTTCCAAGATCACGGAATCCAACTCTTCATCTTGCGTTTGAGGGTGTGGACTTCATCCTGATCAGGATCACCATACATCAATTTTTCAAAGTATACTGCCAGGCAGTTTACGTTCGCTCCTATTATACTTCGAGACGTCCCTACATTCAATCTTCTTAACAGGCTCCAAAAGGTTTTGCTGTCCCTTACAGCTGATATTTACACTTCGATTTTGACGTAGTACTCTTTTTGTTTTTGTTTCCAAATAAACGATATTTTTCTTCTTCGAGAGAAGACTCTGCTCTTGAACTCCCTACTGAGCCCGTAGTAGCTTCGGTTTCCAAGAGTAATTCTTCTTCGGATCTCCAGGCTGATGTTGTTGTCGCTGGTTATCATCGTTCCGAGGTAGACAAAATCCTCTACAACCTTAAAGTTGTACTCTCCCACTGTAACCAGAGCTCGCAAAAAACTGTTAACACTATCAGCGTGTCTTTGTAAAACTGTTCTGTTACAGACACAACGAAAAGAGGTTGCAAAAAGACACTTTCAATTTTGTTTTGCTCAATAGCTGTTTTGGCTCAACCAAAGATCGCTTTTTTCGTTTCTGTTTTGCTCATGTCTTTCACTGACCGTTTTGCCGAGAGCCGACTTCCAAAGTGTCTCTACAAATGAAAGCGTGTTTGTGACTGGGATGCCTGTGTGTGTGTGTGTGAGTGTGTTTATCTCAGTCAACACTCTTTGTACATATGTGGAGTATGGAGAAATTTATTATTATTTACCTATCAAATGAAATGCTGAAAATATTAGTTTTTGGTAATTGCTTAACGCCTAAAAACCATATTTATCTAATTATGTACATTGTACGAACAAAACAAATAACACTTTTTGGTGACACTTTTTGTGTTTTGCTCATTTGAAGACAGTTTTTGCGTGAGCGCTCGCTCACAAGTGTTCCTCTCAGTTTTTATTGGCAGACCGTCTCGTTTGTTTTGATCAACCGAAAATGCTCAACAGAAAACACATAAGGAGGGAAAAAAGTGTTTTGCTCAGTGAGAGACCTAGTCGTCTTTGTTTTTTTCTTGTTTTGTCAGTGGGCTGATCGAACTGAAAAAAGTGTTGAGGGTTATTTGCGAGCTCTGACTGTAACAGATTGTCCAAGACGCTTGGAATACTACACAGAAAAAAAAGTCAGGATATTTTCAATCTTTTTAATCTTGGAGTAAGCCCGGCATGAGTTTGAAAATTCAATCTCGATTTCAGGGAATGGCCCAAGCCTTTCAAACTTGAATCATTTCAAATGTGCTTACTTCAATCCCCATTCAGATCACATAATTAAGAGAGCGAGAGCGACAAAGTTTAAGTAGCATTTTTGACATGCGGCAACAAACGATGGCGATGGTCGTGAGCGATGAGATGCCGTTCCATTCGTCTTCAGTGCGTAAGGTCGTGGGTTCGAATCCCTGTTGAGCCGAATAAATTTTTATATATCTTTGTTTTTCAATAGTTTTAAATAAACCAAAACTGGTGTGGGTCTTGAAGTGTTATATAACGATGTCCTATGGAATATGGCGGAGGAAGAAAAGAGGTATCTTTCCTGGGTTCAAATCGATATTACATATCGAGTCCAAAAACAATCTCGAACATGCTTAAAATGATCCTGGATTGAGCTTAGTTCAATCTTTTTTAAGAATACCCCGGGATATGTGTAATCCTTTTTAGGATCAAAAAAGTCGAATCAACTCCATCCTTTTTCGGATCGGGTCGAGAATATTCGGGATTACGTTGTTTTCATTACCGATTGGGAACGATTTGATCCCGTATGGATTGATTTTTTTTTAAAAGTAGCTACTAAGACGAAGGTCTTGACCTCGTTTATCGCTAAGCCCATCAGCTTAAACTGCTTCTCATACGTTCGTTTTTGCTTATAATGTCAATATCATCGGCGTATGCGATTAGCATTAAATCTTTGGCACACTATTCTACTCTATCAGCAGATTAAAGAAGTCACACGATAAGGTATCACCCTGCCTAAAACCTCTTTTGGTATCAAATGGTTCGGAAAGATTCTTTCCTATTTTGACGGAGCTGTGAGTGCTTTTCAACGTCATGCTAAGTCGAACGTACTTTGCTGGTATACCAAAGGTGGACAGGGCTTCAAAGAACCAGTGTTTGGAAGTACCTAGGTACAAATACCTAGGTACATACATAGATAGATACATATCTTGTGTATTTTTTTTACCTTACCTCGGTATTTTCAAATTCTAGTACCTTTTACCTTAAGAAGGTCTTAATTTGCATTTACCTTGTCAATAGATGGGGTACTAGGTACTTTTCGTACATGATTTTTCTTCGCGCACAAGTATCGATAACAATTGTTGCATTGTATTATCTCTACACTTTTGGGAATTTAAGAATTTTTGTCAATTTGAGGCATTTATTTCCAAGAATTACTCAAACAAACAGACTACCGCGCGACAACGTTGCATTGTGAAATGTGTGCAGACATTTTATCAGCATTGTCTTGTAAAATTTTAACTGATCACTGATTAGTCACTAAATAATGAAGGGAATAAAGATTTACCGATGATCTTGAATGGAACATTTTCCAACCCGAATGGAAAATGTCAACTTTGTGTAAACAATACTATTAAGTTTGATGAAAAATCTACTGGAAATTTAAACAAGCATTTGAAGGTGAACAATATATGTGCACAAAAATATATATATGCTGCTATAGCAGCAGTTTCTAGCGAATTTGTATACGCAAAACTATCAAGTCTGTTCCCATTTCCGAGTGGATTTTAAAAGTAAAACAATTGGAATTCCGAATCGTGTTCATTATGATGTTGCCGTTTCCGAGTGAAATAGAAAACTATTTTCTTTTCGAATGAATGTTCGAATCGTTTTCGAATTATTATTCAACTGAATGGCAACCTTAACAATTTCGATCAACACAGCGCTTGCGCTGATGCGGAATTGCAAACAGCTCGGTTTCATTTCGATCGTTTTTGCTTTCGTCTACATGCAATTTCATGTACAACTTTTAAAAAATTAATTGTAAATCAAATTGTATGCTCAAAATATCTATGGATACTTCAAAAATGTTCACAATATTTGACTTATAAACATAAAAATATTTGATAGACGAAATGCATAACCATTGACATGAAGTAGGTCTTAATTTGCATTTACCTTGTCAATAGACAGGGTACTAGGTACTTTTCGTAAAATTGTCAATTACTTTACAAAAACTTTTGAAACCGAATGATCGTTTTTCGGAAACGGGAACATCAACCAATTCCGATTCCGCATTATTTGATCGAAATCGAAAACGGGAACAGTACGGAATGTTGCTAATATATCAAATATTTCAATTTCTTCACGCTAGAGGGTTCATCCCAATAGCTACTCATCCTACGAATCAATGAAAGCCAAAGTATTAGTTATTTTGCCGATAACACCAAATCTTTAGAATCTATGCTTAATTATAAAAATATTTGTAATGTTTTTTATAAGTAATAATAATAATAATAATTAATAATTAATAATAATAATACCATTTTGTGTTGGGGATCTTAGGATACATTGTTGCTTTGACAAACTTCATATACAATTGCAACACGCTCCTTCAAAGTAACAATATACTTGACTTAAATATACGTGACGCCCAATGATGAAATGCACCCATGATGTTTGCTACTAGTTAGGCCTTTCGTCAGGACGTCCGCTGGCATCTGCTCCGTCTGCATATACTCTACTTCAATGTCGCCACTTTGATACTTTTGCTGGATGAAATGGTGGCGTACATCTATATGCTTTGTACGCGGGTAAAATCCGAAGCCAGAAACCAATTTCTGTGCGCTCTGATTGTCGTTATAAAGGCGCACTGTCTCGCATCTTCTGCCGACGGCTTTCAGGAGGGCCTTCAGATATAGGGCCTCCTTGACTGCTTCGGACATTGCCAAGTACTCCGACTCGGTACTCGATGGGGCTACAGTTCGTTGCTTACGTGCCTCCCAGCATACAGCTGCGCCAGACAGCATGAACGCTTGCCCAGAATAGGAGCGCCTGTCGCTAAGGTTCGCTCCCCAATCTGCATCGACAACGCCAAATAGATCTTCGCCTGTTTGCCAATATAACAGGCCCAATTGTTTCGTACCACTCAGGTACCTTAGAATGCACTTCGCTGCCTTCCAATGGTCCACATTGTAATTGCTGTTGAACTGACTCATAAAGCTCACAGCGAACGCAATATCCGGGCGTGTCGAAACTGAAAGAAACATTAAGGCACCAATTAAATTTTGATAATGATACTTCCTCATTTCGCCTTCGTCTATTGCCTCAGGACGTCTCAGGATACATTTCGTCTCAATAGGTGTCAATGCTGGCTTATATTTGACCATGCCAAACCTCTACAGTATGGCACCGATGTATTGCTCCTGCGAAATGAATATCCGGTGCTCGTTTAAGTTCTGCTTAAACTCAATGCCCAAGCAGGTCCTCACTGGGCCAATGTCTTTCATCTCAAAAGCCTCGCCAAGATCTGCCTTTGTCTTCTCCATCCACACAGGATCATTTGACGCCAACAGTAAGTCGTCAACGTAAATAGTGACGAGAAGAATCTTATTCCCTCGACGCTTTACAAATAGGCACGGATCTTGCTTAGTAGGCTCCAACCCACTTTCCAGTAGTTTTGTGGTAAGCTTGCAGTACCAACGCAAGCCGGATTGACGAAGTCCAGACACCCCCCTCTTTTTTTTTTTTTGGTTTTGTTTATATTCACGAGGTTTATAGAAATTCTTTGAGGTATGAACTTGAATCTTGGTCTGTAGGGGTTTTGTAATATGAAGTTCTGTATACATTTTACTGGCGCCACGACAGTCTCATATCTTGGAAGTTATTTACTTGAAATTTGAACTGTGGGTTGGGATTGTGAAGAGTTAAAAACTTTTCTAGTTCAGGATCGGTTGCTAACCGGCCTAAAAGTGAGGCATGAACTGGAAATTTGTATAACCAATAGATGGAAAATATACCAAAATTCTTGAGAAATATTTTTGGAATTTCGTCCGATTGACCAAGAAATTTGGGACAATTAGCTTGAATTTGATTGAATACTTTGATCCAAGAACCTTGTTGTGAATCCATATCAGAGCTTAATACTAAGCTATTTTCAGCCTGATTTTCTTCACTTTTTGACTCAGTTGCTTAACCCCTTACAATTTCCATTAAAAACTGTTTCAAAACTAATTCAAATTCTACATTTTTCAGGTACTTGAGGCAGTACAGCGCAGTCCTTTTCTGGTGGGCCTACACTACGCCTTTCAGTCGCCATCCAAATTGTATTTGGTGCTGGGTAAGATTCATTCCTCCCTTTAGTTTGTACTCTCTCTTTTAAAACTTTGATTCCAGACTTTGCCAATGGCGGTGAGCTCTTTACACATCTCTACCATGCCGAACACTTTGAGGAGTCGCGTGTGCGCATCTATATAGCCGAAGTGGTATTGGCACTGGAGCAATTGCATCAATTGGGCATCATCTATCGTGACATTAAACTCGAGAACATTTTGTTGGACGGTGATGGGCATATTGTACTTTCCGATTTCGGTTTGTCCAAGATTTTGACGGCGGAGAACGAGTATCGAGCGCACAGTTTTTGCGGTACCCTGGAGTATATGGCGCCAGAGATTATACGTACTGGACCGCCGGGACATGACAGTGCCGTCGATTGGTGGTCAGTGGGTGTGTTGACCTTTGAACTGCTCACCGGCGCATCACCATTTGCCACATCGGATGGCCAGAGTCAACAGTCAGAGATCTCAAGGCGCATACAGAAGGAGCAGCCGTTGATACCGAACTCATTCAGTGCCAATGCACGCGACTTTGTGCTCAAGATGCTGGAAAAGGTACCCAGACGCCGGTTGGGCGGCAATAATCGCGATGCCAGTGAGATTAAGGAGCATCCCTTTTTCCATGGCATCAACTGGCAGGACTTGAGGGCCAAACGCCGCAAAGCGCCATACAAACCCACCCTTGAGTCCGAGGATGATGTACAGAACTTTAGTAATGAGTTCACCGATCAACCGCCCGAAGATCCCGAGTGCGATGCGCCGCCCAGCCACATACGTCTCTTCCGCGGCTATACCTATGTGGCACCCGAACATTTGGAGCAAATGCGTCGGGATAATTGTTGCGATATTGAGTATTGCAATCCAGGATTGCAAAATATACCACCCCGACCGGATGACCTCGAGCTGGGCACACGCACTGTAAGTGGTGCCTATGGCACATGTCATTTTGTGTCGGACAGCACCACCGAAATGGTTTTCATGGCCAAGGTCATACCATTGTCCAAATTTCGCGCCTCCGAGGTAGATGCACTGACCTCATGTGCTTTGGATAAGCAAAGTCATGCGAATATTGTCAATTATATTGACACGTTCCGTGACAAGTGTGAAATCTGGATAATCACAGAATATCTATGCGGGCAGGAGCTAACCGAAGTCATACAACATGAGAGAATGAATGAGGAGACAAGTCGTGATATCTTTTTACAACTGGTAATGGCCGTGCGTCATATACACTCTAAGCATTTCATACACGGCGATCTGAAACCAGAGAATGTGATGTTCGAGAGTCGAAAGGATCGGACTGTGAAGCTAGTGGATTTTGGCAATGCTTGGTGAGTAGAACATGGAACTATTATTATTAGTAGAATAATGAGTAAGGATATGATGTGCTCCAACTCATAGAGAAATATACAAAGTCACAGTGCATTACATGAAAATAGTTTTGGGGGGTAGACGAATTGAAGTATACGTGACGCCATAACTATGAAAAGGTTACTTGAATAGGTTCACCATCTCTCCCATTTGAAAGTGGCAATACTGTCTGCAACTGCAAAACAAGATTAATAAGTAGTTTAATCAGTAAGCAAAGAATCAACCTTTTCCATTACTCATATTTTAGTTCCCAGCAAGCATTTTATGAAATTTCTGATCACATTCGAGTCTTTTTCGAGTCCTCCGACTGGTACAAAATAGTCATGAATGCGCTTGTTTTCTGATCATAAATGATACTTTTGTCGGAAGAAAATGGTACCCTAGCCGCGACTCTTCATGAAGAGTCGTTTTTAACCCCTTTTTTTGATCAATTTCAACTCGTTTTCGAGTCATTTTCGATTCTTTTTCGAGTCGTTTTTTAATGAATCACATTTTGAGCAAATGCACGAGTCATTTTCGAGTCTTCCTTAAATCGCACATGAAACTAATCTCTATCTTAATCATCAAATGGGCTCGTAAAAGACTCGCCAAAGTGAGGTATCATCTAATAATCTTCCAAATGCTAGGTGGGTTATTGGTGTGCTACTTAGAGTAGCAAGTTGTCTGCAAGACTCAGTGACATTGCAATCTTTCTGTAAAATTCAACGCTTATCTCGATCAGAAAGTTTTAGTTTACACCCAGAACTGCGTTTTATTCCATAATTTGAATAACTGTTTTTAGAAATTGGTGATCACAGGCCTTGTACAACCAATTAATATGTATATATTGTTAACACTATGGCCTGTCCCTTTGTATGTATTAATCATGCCCTTTTCTTCATCCGTTGAACGTTTTACTATTAATTTACTTTGATTTCACCCAAAATCGAAAAAACATTGATTTTCTGGCAATTACATCTGATTCTTCCACTTAAAACGCACTTTAGAAAATATAAGAAACGCCTGCAGGCAGACATAAATACAAGCTTTTTTACAAAGAAGAAGGTTATACTATCGAAGATCCATAGACATTTGCTCTTTAAGCATGGGTACATTTTGGTTTTAACCCGCGTTCCGGAGCTCCGCAAAATTGAAAGATTTAAGGGGAAAAATATGCCCAACGGCAAAGTAACTAAACGTCTATGGAACAAGTTTCAACCAGATAGCCTAACGCAAATTTGCCAGGGGCGGACCGCCCCCACCGCCTCCCCCTCGCTACGGCACTGCTAAGAACACGCTTTTCTTAAATGTTTCGGATAACTATAAGTAAGCAAAGTTCTTGATTCAAGAACGTTTGTTCTCATTTTACTAACATTAACGGTCAGATTTCGATTCCAAACATAATTAACAATCCCGATTACACAAGGCAACGGTGGTGATTCTAGATGATTCAGAATAGTCCATCACGTCTTTTTGGTAATTTGAGCTTAAAGTTGCCTATAAAGCTTATTTTGATCCTTTTCAGGTGCGTTTTCTGTGGAATCTATCAGCCATGCACCCAAAAGTTTTACTATTTCGTCGCTAAATCTCAAAAGTAGAGTTGCTCCGAAATTTCCGAATCGCAAAATTTCACCGATGTAAAACCGACGACGTATGAGTACGTGAAATGAAAAGTAAATGGGAAATGTCGCTAGAGATAAGAGCTACCTTCCTATGAACCAATTTTTTTAATATTCTTTAACAATTTTAGATTATTTTTGTGTGTACTCTCTTATACCATTTCGATTGAACTCTTGTCTTAAACCACTTTTTTCGTAACCCTTCCAAAATGCCACAAGCAGCAAAATGCCTTTTGACAGCAACAAATTGCGATGAAAGGTAAATGTGACGCAAGGTAAATTCGAACGCCCTCAGTACTAGGACTAAGCGAAGATATAGAAATTTGAATTTCTATAAAAAAGGCTAAAGTTAATAAAGCTCCTGGCGAGGGCGAGGATCGCATACCAGCAGAGTTTTTCAAGCATGCAACCCCAGCGTTCGTTGAACAGCTTACACGCGCCTTTAATGCCATCTATGATTCCGCTTATAAGATAGCTTCAAAAAGCCCGTAATATTTCCCATTCACAAAAAAAGTACACAAACAGAGGCGAGCAACTATAGGTGCATATCTTTCTTAAATTCGACCATGAAGCTGTTTGCATCAACTCTTCTTCTCTCTCTTCTCAATCATGCGATTGGAAAATTGGGTCGTGGAACAAAATCTTTTGAGCGAGAACCAGTTTTGGTTTATATTGTCCTCAATCGTTTCAACCTATCTTAAAGAGAAAAAGAAACTTTACGTAAGCTTTATCGATTTCAAGGCGGCTTTTCACACAATCGACAGAAGGAGCCTTATTTACAAACTCAGCAATATGGGCCTATCGACGAAGTTCCTGAGAGTCATACAGAAAATGTATGAGGAAAATATAGCAGCTGTATGTAGTGTTGCCAACTTTTGCCAAGCAAAAAAATCCGTTTTCGGCGGGACGGAGAGGAAAAAAAGCTATATTTTTCGACAAAAAAAGCTGGAAAAAAGCGCATGACTTTTCTTATTATTGTGTGATGAAGTTCCTCGTCCTCATTCTTACCGTAGGCCACAGTTGTGCCTATTAGCTTAAGGTAACTAGGAAGGACCTCATAAATAATCGGCGCAGCATTTTGCATGCCGACGTAACCCGTATCTACTACCTAGTTCTTGCAATTGTTTTGGTACACGGTTTTTTGGTCATAAAATGAAAACGAATGAATACATTTCAAAACTGTTTTCTTCTTTTTATTCGTTCACTCAATGGCTACAAATGGTAGAACAACTTATTCGAAATGGCAGCCTTGTGCCTTCGTCTCTCTGGCCAGTCGATCGCAGTGCGCACCTCATGCATTGAGAAATTGTCCACTCCACGGACAAGGGCGCGTTTCAAAGACTCAATATTTGGATGTCGAGTAAAGCAAGCCATAGCCTCAACAACGGACCACAGTTTGTAGTCCAATGGGTTCAGATCTGGGCTACCAGCAGGCCAATCATCCGTAGAAATGAAGTTTGAAGATTAAAACCGAAACGTTTAACGGTTAGGGTTACGGTAACTGTTTTGGCCGATCGATTTTTTTAAAGGTTACGGTTATATTACGGTTCTGGGATATGGGTTACGGTTATTAACCTTATTCTGTTTCGTGTTTTGTTTACGGTTACGGTTATTGGTATAAAATATCACTTTGACAGTGCGAGTGTGGGTTCCTCCTTGCAACATCGGCGCAACAACAATCAAACGGAATACTTGATCAATTTCGTTTAGCTAAGCAAGCATACGACAAAGTGAGACAGACTGATACGGAAAAGCCACTACAACTGGCACTGGCCTATGCATATGTGATAAGGTATTGAAAAATACCCGTCTCTAAATTAAACACAAAGTTAATGTTTGCATGCTAAGGAAAACCCACAACACCCAGCCAGTACACATCTACACTTTATTTTAAAATCAATTCTTTCCATGTTCTCCATGTATCTATGTAGTAACTGCACTTTCTTTAATTTCCTTTTCACATTGCTCATCATTTATTTCTATATCAAAAGAAATCAATTCCCGAAAAATGCTTGTTTTTGATCGAGGCATCGCTCACTTAAGGGGCTATTCTAGTCTAGAGGGTCAATTTTTTGACATTTTTTAAAATTCAATAAAAAAAAAAAAAACTAAAAATACTTGTACCATCCATTTTCTGGTTATATGTTTATTAATATTTCAATAACACACAAAAAAATTCAAAACAAACAAAATTGGATATTGAAAAAATTAAAGGTGTTAGAGTGGGAGGTGGTAAAAAAAAGGTGCCTCCATGGTTGACTCTTCTAGTCATCGGAAAACAAAAAGAAAAATAGATTTTCAATAGGTAAGAATGTCGTTATATTGTATTATTGTTTGAAAAAAAGTCATTCCGATGTGTTACAGAAATCTCTAGAGATATTGTGGTTAGTTGTTTTTGAAAACAACCAATCCAAATCTGGGTGTTCCACAAATGTCGGAGATTTCATTTTACGGAGTTAGATTCGGAGTCGCATGAAGAGAGTGGCACAAAACAGCTGACTGGTAGTAATTGCGTTGTGGCTGCCACGGCAGGGTTGTGGGCTTCTAAATAATTTGAATAAATGTTGGATTAACGTTTTTATTTTTTGAGTTTCTAAGCAAAATGCTGAAAGCGTTATTGGTTACTGAGTTCCAAACTAAAAATTATTCTTAAGCCATTGTTTTTGAATTGTTTTGAAAAGAAAATTAAAACTCCGAAAATGTTATTGTCATAATTGGAAGAAGTTGGCAGGTTTGCTCATTGTTGCTTTCTGCTGCTCTCTGACTTTTGCATTGTTTTGGTGGACAATGTTTTAAAATTAATTTGTATTACCTAAAACCCATCAAAAACATTCAATATTTGTTCCTCATTATTATATTTGACTCAAATCTCTTTATTAGCAAAACAAAGACCAAATGTCGTCACAAAACTTGCAACATTTGAAAACAACCAAAAGAGGTTTCAGGGGAGCACCGACAATTGCTTTTGGGTTGTTAGAGGTTTGTAGAACACGGCCGATTATCTTGCCCTTATTTGTCAAAGATTTGAATTTTTTTTAAATGCTCAAAAATCAAAATTTATACATAATCCTACGTGGAGCCATAGAGGAGGGATACATATTAAAGGCCCACGGAAAATTTCAAGTCAATCAGTCCATTAGATCTTGAGATATCATGTCACCCGCCAGCACGGCAAAAGGTTTTTCGAGAAAAACTCGCTTAAAGTTTTATCAGCACTGTAATTTTACCTTGCAAATGTGCGTGTAATTTTGAAAATAATTGCCGGATAGACTTGAAATTCTCTGAGTGTGTTCAAAAAAATTGATTTTTTCAAAATTCTAGACTAGAATAACCCCCTTAAAAAATGTTAGGGTAACAGTAGTTTCCACAAGCAAACTTATCAAGATTCAAAACCCGAATTAAAATTATTCATCCCTCTTTTCCATCCAATGTCAAGATCACAGGTCAACTTGTCAAGTTACCGGCGCTAAGCTAACAAGCTGTCAAGAAGACGGCGTACATAAGCATGTTTAAGGCTTTCTTTTTCATTTACAACCAGAGAAAGTGAGTAACTTGGAAAAGGGGATCGCGCCAAAAAACAACAATATTATTGAATATTTACGTTTTCATTCGAAGAAATTGGCAGTGTAATAAAAAATATAAGGAAACACGAGGAAGGTAATGATTTTGGTTAGCTGGTTTGTCTCTTACTCTTGCAATTCTCTTACAATTTTTACTAGTAAATTAAAAACCGAAATTAGCCCTTATATGCTGGGCTGCAAACCCAAAAAAATTTTCGGAACCTCCGGCTTGCAGGTTCGGACCAAAATTTACCAACGGTTAAGGTTCGGAAATTTGAGGTTCGAGGTTTTTGTGTTTTCGTTTGAACCTTGGTTCGTTGCACGTTTTACCCAATATATATAAAATTACAATACAAAATGTATACACCTGACGCATAAATACTTTGGAAGACTGTAAGATGTCGATTACACAAGGCAAAAAAATTTGACTTTTTCCAGTATATTAAAGGGTCGGCTGTGATTCTAGATGATTTTCGTGTGCTGAACACGAATCTGCTTTCAGAAATGGTCCATCACGTCGACATTTTTAGTAATTTGAGCTTAAAGGTACAAAAAATGCCTTATTGGACTATTTTTATACGCGTTTTGTGGAGAAACTATACTTTTGTTTTGACTTTCTTTGATATTATCGGAAAGAACTGCTCCTTAACTTTGAGTTAAACTATCCCAAACAATTCTACGATTTTTTCCAATAAAGATATACTATTTTTAGTCTGTTTATTGCTTCTGCAAGGCATACTTTTGTGCAGTAGACAGTTTTGATTATTTTTTATTATCGAGACAAAGTATTCAAAAAAAAATCGTACAATTCTTTGGGATAATTTATTTTAAAGTTAAGAAATAGTAGTTTAAGACAATATCAAAAAAAGTCAAATCAAAAGTATAGGATCCTCACAAAACGCGTCTGGACTTCCTTCATTGCTAGTGTATAAATCTTCAGTCCGCCCTCTAAAAAATTCGATCATTTATGCCAATTATCGAGCAGTCTAGATGACTGACACAATGTTTGTGTGCATGAATGTAGAGATATGTACAGACATAATTTTTCCAATCTTACTGATTCTGCTAAATATTGATTATGCTTTGTCGTATGCACTTTTATCATTCTTTCACTCACAAAATTGAGCATCGATTTGTGTTTATTCCCCACACTTGGAACTTTTTTTCATAATGATTTGATCAAAAATGCCTTAATGTCTTTCAATTTTTGGCGCGTGGCTAGTGCGTGACTGTTAAAAATGCTAAAAACTTAACAAAGAATAATTTAAAATAGCCAAACATTGTCAAATAATTAGTTAGAATTGCAGGCACCGGCAGAATTGAATAGTTTCCGGCTTACAAAATAGCTTTATCTGGTGGGAAAAATAGCTAAATTGGCAACGCTGCCTGTGGCACACACTTCTGTTTGTATGAATGTGTGTACTTTTGTTGCTGGACAATTCGGCTGACATGTTTCTGCAGTAGCATGCACCGGGTTGGTTAGATTGGCGCATATGGGTTCGGAATTGGTTCGGGTTCATCTATTTTCGTCTTCGTGGTTCGGTTCAGGGTTTGCTTCACAGTAAAAAAAGGCGGAATTCCGCGCTCGATCCGGTTCGGTTCAAAACCAGTTTGCAGCCCTTCTTATATGTGTTTCTGTTTCGGTACTTATAACCGGTTAGGTTAATAAAGGTTATAGGGTTACTGTTTGGTTACGGTTTCGGTTACAAATTTTAAAGTTAAGGTTAAGGGTTAAGGTTTTAATCTCAGAGTTAGGTAAATGGTCTTTTTTTTAGCTTTGTTTGAGTTGTTTTAGCCTTGTGAGCTGGAGCGGAGTCTTGTTGAAAGGTCCCACGGCTTGTTTGCAAATAATGTCGTGTTGAGGGGCTTCACAAACTTTTCCAAAATGTCGGATTAATACACTTTCGACGAAGTTTTGACTTCTTTTTCACTAAAATGGAACTTGGTGACCCCATCATAACCTTCACATAAGCCGGATGGTGTCCTCTCTGAACTCTCGAAATGAGTTCGGACGCTTGTTACGATGACACAGCATATCGTTTTTTTGTTGTCAGGAAACAAAATTCGTCAGTGGGCATTGTTCGCGCACTGGCGACGCAATGCTTTCGATTTTGTCGTGCGTTTTTGTTTCAATGCTGTTGAGAGCAAGTGACCGGTTTGTCTCTTGTATGCACTGAGTTCCAAGTCACGTTTTATGATGCACAACATGCTGCCCTTGCTGATATTCATCTTACGAAACATGATATTGCATGACGATACACAAAGTTTCGGGTGACAACATCCGAAAGATTTCACCTTTTATAGGCGATTTGATTGGATGAGCTCTTGCAAAACCAGGAGTAGGTCTCACTTACAATAGCAACATTTACTCGAGAAATTTTGGTACAGTTCTTTTGGCATTTTTAGTTATTGTGTATATTAGTGATGGACACAAGTCGATACCCCTTTCACGTTTTTCGATTACAAACGATTACGATTTAATACCATGTTAGTGATGGTAAAAACTTTGTACAATTCTGTTACCAAAAGGACCAATTTGGCATCACTGAATCCAACTCAACAAATGCTCTAATTTCTCATTTCCCCTTTACCATTTGACAGCTACAACAGCGAATTCCAAAGCTGGCAGGACAAGCCTCGCTACACCTTGGACTATGCCCCACCAGAGCTACTTGTTGATCCAAATTTGGTTGACTATTCACCCGCCGTGGACGTTTACGGTCTGGGTGCCTTACTCTATACCATGGTGGTGGGTCATGCGCCATATCGTCTGTATGAGACTGATACGGATCACAGTCCCGCTACACTTCATAAAGTTAGAAAACGCATGGCGAAGGACACCTTCAATCAGCGCTCCAGACGTTGGCTAAGTGCCAGTTCTTCTTTCAAGCAACTTGTAACCTGGTGTCTGCAACACGATCCAGCCCAACGTCCACAATTGGAACAGATTCTGGAGCATGATTGGGTTATGAACGGTGATAATGTGGAATATGATGTGGTCCAGTTGGTGATACAGCCCGACGAGGAGGAGGTGGTGGACTTGAGTGAAGATACCATGGAAGAGCCCGCCACAGGTATGTCAACAGATAAGTCAACTGAGGATGAGGGTATCACACTGCTCAGTGAGCCGCTAGAGGAACAGCAGGCGCTGTCAGTCCAGCTGCCGGTATCCGATGACGAGGATCTGTTGGTACACGAACGTTTCGACCCGGACTATGAGAGCTTAACCGATTTCTGTGGCTTTGATGAGAACGCACCGCCTCTGCAAATGCCCTCAGTCTACAGTGAAGAACTACCCCTGCCGCTGCCGCTGCCGCTGCCGCCGCTGGAGGAGCTTAGCATGCCGCCGCCGCCAGCACCGTTGCGTCCCAAGAAGCGAGTGACAGTCGTCGACATTCGCCAACGTCCGAGGACACGACAGCAACGTCGCACCGTAAGTCACATCCCCCTCAATAATGTGGCGGCTGCACCGGAAGAGGATAGCAAGGCTGGACTTTATTGGCTCATGCAGCAATTTCCACCACCACCCGTGCCTCCCGTGCAGCCAGTGCTGGCGCGGCCACGCACAGCTCGCACTTTACCCGCCGCCGCTTTGCGTAGCAAGCCGGACGAGGATGAAGACCTAATGGGCTTTGGCAAAACTCAGGTTTCGTGGAAAAAAGCTCGTGCCAGTTGGCGGCATTTCTGTTTTCTTCTAAACGGTGTACAGCAGGTGCTCAAGCAACGTTTTAAGAAGCAACGTCCGGTATACTGTGGCCCTACCATTAAAAAGGAGAAGCTGGACGAGACCTATGAGAAGCCATTGATCTTTCCACGTCCCAAACCCCGAAAGAGCAGAGCAAAACGACCACCAAAGGTGCCCAGGCAGCCGACACGTGTGCAACCAGAACGTGCGCGTGCCCTGCGTCAGCGTTATGTATTTGAATGACGACTGATTGAGGACGAGGTGGAGGCGGAGGCGGAGGCGGTGAAGGGAGGTCAACTGCAAGCGGTGCTGACGATGACGGCGAACTCCAAGCAGCAGCAGCAGCGTAGCTGACGACAACAGTTCAGGAGTAGGACTAGGACTGTGCAAACTTTGTAGATGATGAGGATTGTTGTTTAAAAATTATTATTTTTTTTTTGTTGAATTTTATCTTTTTTTTTTAATTGATGATATTACCCACTTTACTTTTGGGGAATTCCCAAAAAAAAGGAGACATTTGTGAAAACTAAGTTTGAAAATTTTAAATTGTGCTTGCTTTGTAAGCCAGAGAGTGGACAGATTTGATTACAAACTCGTGTACAATATGGCAAATTGTAAGCGAGGTTGTTAGAAGCTAGAAGGAAGGAAATGAACCAGGATTACAAACTTTTAGTGAATATTGTGCTAAAATTTTCAAAAATTTCCGTCCATGCCACTTTGGCTACATGTTTATAGACAAAAGAATCATTGTAAGCATTAAACGATGAGAAAATCTTCAAAGGGAAGAGCTATAGAAGTGAGAGCCTTAGCGCAGAGAGGGAATGGGAAGTTCTCAGGAATGACTAGGCGAAAGGGAAAAGCTGTAGAAGTAAGAACTGAAGACTTACTTTTCAAATAGAGAACATTCAGTGATGACGAAAGGGAACAGCTTAGTGTGAGTTTACACTCAAGTTTTGACATTGTAAAAGTGAGAGCTAAAGATTCACCCTTGAGTGATGACTAGATAAGGAGAAGAGCTTCAGGTAACAGCTTAAAACTCACACTCAAGTATTCACATTGTATAAGTGAGAGCTAAAAACTCACTCTTCAGTGATGACAAGGTAAAGAGAAGAGCTTCAGGGGAGAGGTTAAAAGTCTCAATCCAAATATTCACATTTGTAGAGATCAGAGCTGAAGTTTCACCCTTCAAAAAGGACAAAATAAAGTTAGATAAAGACGAGGTTTACAAAGCTCAAGTTTTCACTTTTCTAGAGCTGAAGATTCACCTTTCAAATGCTTCCTCTACCTGAAAATCTTCAAAAGAATGAGTGCTTGAAACAATAAGCTTCCAACTCTTACCCCACTTTACAAAAAGAGGTCCGAAGACTTCTTAGCTCTAAAACCAGTCTAAATTATCAATTTCCCTTTAGAAAAAAAAATTGGATATTTGTTAAAGATCCATTGGATGATTTTGATATACATTTCATGGTAAATTGATCTTAGATTTGTATCCAATAGAGCTGAAAATTGTACAAAGGAAATGAAAAATGTATATTAAATTAAATTTAATGTTAAATTGATCATAGATTTGTATCCAATTTAGCTGAAAATTGTACAAAAGATATGAAAAAAGGATATTAAAATCTCAAAAAGGATATGATAAAACTATTCATTGTAAATGGATCTTAAAAGAACATTCCCACTGCTGGATGATATTTGAGTTGAAGAACTATAAGATCCATTGGGCATGGATAGTCTTATCATTTCCTAATATTAAAATATCTATTTTTCATATGCTCTGTGCGATTTTCAGCTGAATTAAATGAAAATTTGAGATTAATTTAAACTAAATGAATATTAATATCATTTTTTTTGATATAAAAACTATCCAGTCCAAATGTATACCAAAATTTAACTATGGATCATCAACAATCATCATTTTCCCCATTCAAACTGAGAAACTAAGCCTCAAGTAAAAGCTTTATCCATCCATTAACAGTTTAAAGAGCCATCTTCTCCTACTGGCAAACACTTCTTGAACTGTTACCTGTGCTCAAAGACCTAGAAAAATGCTGAAAAATCAGACTATAGGTCAAATGAGGCATATTACCTCTTGAATATTTCATCTCCTAGTCAAAATGTTCATTGAAAGAATTAATTTTTCACTTAAAAAGTAGACGAACCTTTTGAATATTTCTTCTAAGAATTAACTTTTCATTTAAATCGAAAACTTACCCTTTGAATGTTTCTTCAAAGAATCAACTTTTCACTTAAACCAGAAACATACCCTTCCATAGTTCCTACTCTGAGCCAGAATATCCCTTTAAAGAATCAACTTTACACTAATTGCACAGAATGAACCTTTGAATGTTCCTACTTTTAACCAAAATGTTCATTTCAAGAATCAATTTTACACTTTAAACGGAGGCATACCCTTCCATAGTTCCTACTTTTAGCCAGAATATTCAATTTAAAAATCCACTTTACACTTATAACGCAGAATGATCCTTGAAATGTTCCCTTTCTAGGTAAAATATACCTTAAAACAAATACTTTTACATTTAAAACGAAGCATGACCCTTTGAATGTTTATGAATGATGCAAAAAAAAAGGGAACTTTAAGCCACAATCTGTTGATCTTCAACGTATAATGACGACTTTACACTTTTAGCAGAGAATGACTCTTAGAATGTTTCTCCTTTTAGATGAAATAAATCTTTAAAGAACTGCTTTTACATTTAAAGCGAAGAATGACCCTTCGAATGTTTATGAATGTTGCAGAAAAAGGGAACTTTAAGCCACAATCTGTTAATTTTCAACGTATAACGACGACTTTACACTCATATCAGAGAATGACCCTTAGAATCTGTGAATAAAGCTCCAAAGTAGACTAAATCTGGGAAATTTATCATAAATGTTTTTAAAGAGATGACTTTTGAGGACAAAATAATAAAGTTTCAAAAAAGACTTGATAATAAATTAGAAAACGTACAAAAGAACGGAACAAAAGTTTTGGTTGTTCAAAAGTATTATAAATCTTCGTTTCTAAGCCCTTTGGAGAGTATTTAGCGAACATTTAGCGAATATTTAGACAATCTGAAAATAAGCAGACGGCAGTTGCAGCTCAGAACCAGCATTTGAGAATCATTTGCCAAGTATGTGCAAAAAACAAGCTCAAAAAGTAGTCTAAACCCGAAAAATACGCCATAAATATTAGTAAATAGAACAAAAAAACTCGCTAAATATTCGAATAAAAATAGTAAAAAACGAGCGTTTAAGCTATGTAAATGCTGCAGAAAATGTAGCTAAAACAAAGCAAAAAAGTGTTATAAACGCTCGTTTGTAAACCCATTGGCGAGTATTTAGCGAATCCTATTTGGTAGCTACTTTTTAGTTCCAAAAAAGCCCCAGAAATGAGTAGAGGTTATAGTATAAACCAGTGGTTTTGCAGATTTTGCTCGGAAACTGACTACACTTGAACGCTTTAGAAACTGAAACGTTTCCAGGCACCGATTAGCACAAGCAGGCGTCGCAGCTAGTGCAATTGCCTCGTTTTGAAGTGTTTTACGGTATAAACCAGCAGTCGGTACGCCCTGGCTTCCATTGAACCGCGATTTTACATGGTTACACTTAGACGCTTTAGATACTCAGTCGTTTCCAGGCACCGATTAGCACAAGCAGACGTAGCAGCTAGTGCAATTGCCTCGTTTCGAAGTGTTTTACGGTATAAACCAGCTGTAGGTACGCCCTGGCTTCCGTTGAACCGCGATTTTACATGGTTACACTTAGACGCTTTAGAAACTGAGTCGTTTCCTGGCGCCGATTAGCGCAAGCAGACGTCGCAGCTAGTGCAATTGCCTCGTTTCGAAGTGTGTTACGGTATAAAACAGCAGTCCGGTACGCCCTAGCTTTCATTGAACCGCGATTTTACATGGTTACACTTAGACGCTTTAGAAACTGAATCGTTTCCAGGCGCCGATTAGCACAAGCAGACGTCGCAGATAGTGCAATTGCCTCGTTTCGAAGTGTTTTTCAGTATAAACCAGCGGTCGGCACGCCCTTGCTTCCATTGAACCGCGATTTTTTGTCGGAAACTGGCTACTTGGGCGCTTTAGAAACTTCATAGTTTCGAGGCGCCGATTCGCACATGCAGCTTAATTTCCTCGCTTCGAAGTATGTTACAACAACAAAGTCCATGCGAATCGGCACGATAGAGACTCGCTGATAAGGAAGGCTTTATTCTGTTGTTGTGGGACTGCTCCCAAACTTAGATTTCGTGCCCACCGCTGGTATAAACGATTGTAGCTAAAACTAAACAGTAATATATACACAAAAACATCATGATAAATGCCTCCTTTTCATAAGTTATGGAGCTTCATACAGAATACAGAATGTGCTTCAAAATATATATATATAGCCATGCTCCCATTTTCACTTTTGCAAAAGTTTTGCGATTTGAAGACCAAATTTGTTTGAAGAACAGGTCTCAAATCACAAAACTTTTGTGAAAGTGAAAGTGGGAGCATGGCTGATAAATCTTTTTGTTGTGTATTAATAGGATATAAAAGAGGATTTTATAAGTAAAGTGACAAATTTCCAATTTCGCTCAAATTTCGTCATCTTTTCTACTAAACCAGGCATATTTGTAAATAAAAGCACACAAAGACCGTTGATGATTGGGTAGATGTGCTCATGAAACAGCTGTACGGTCAAAGTCTGTTACTGTTTTAAAGCTGGCAAAAACTTGAAGCTTTAAAAGTTCCCACTTAGTACAACACCCTATTCAACGACTTTAACTGAAGTTTCGGAAGAGTCCACTGAAAGCTCAGAGCGAACTTCAGTTTTAATCTCTAGATTTTTCTGTAATTACCCCAATCAACATTTATAGCTTTCTTTAGCCTAATAAGTATCGCTTTTGAGCTTGTTCACATGCATAAATAAGAATGCATGAATTCACTATCCACCATTAGACCTAGTATAACCCCCCAATATAAGTGCTACATGAACCAAAATATGGAAAAACCATTTTTCAGACTGGTATTAATTCTCAAAAAGATTCAATTTTTTTTTTAAAACCCTTTTTACTGTAACAAAATTTTAAGATTCTGGGCCAGTATCAAAAGTTTGATATATCAGAATGGTTTCATACTGTTTCAAACTTTAGTTAGCAATTTTACACTACAATGAATACGTTTTTGAAGGTTCAACTGATCATTTGGTTCCCTTTTTAAAAACATTTTTATATCTGAATCGGAATATTTGTAAAGAAGTTGAAATTCAGAACCAAAATGGTTCTGATACGTTGGTGCGATTTACTAATGTGGTTTCAAATGCTTCAACTGATAATTTGGTGCATTCGAAACCGATTTGATCCCTTAAAGCCCATTCCTTTTATTAGCTAAAACACACAATAATGGTTTTTATAAATTCAAGCACAGTTTTGAAACAACTGTACAGTTTTTGATCAAACTGTACAGTTTTTATAAAAAAGTGAATTGCAAACCATTTATGGTTGAGGCGCTTTTAATAAAGAAAAAATCTGCAATTTTCCTTCAAATTTGTTTAAAAAAATATCTAAAATTTTAAAAAAATTGTTTATAAAATTTTTATATAATTTTTTTTTTTTTTAATAAATTATTTCAAAGTTTTACTTGCATTTCCTTCCTACCAAAATTATACAAATCTCACATACAGTAGTGCCCCAACCAAAGTTTTGGCAAATTCAGTCTTCTTTCAGGGTTTTCTGTAATTATTATTTGTATGTCAACACAATCCTCCAAGGCATATCGAAAATCAAGGTGGGAATTATTAACAACAATTTATTTGTTATATATAAAAACAAACAAACAGAAAAAAAGGAAGAAAAAAAAACCACGTAATTTAAGCCATAAGTTGAAGTTTTTTCTTTTAATGCCACACAGCAGCAGCGGCGCATACAACAAGCACGTATATACATAATCTATTTACTTATATAATAATGTTATCTTAGTTAATGGTTTAATAGCCTAATGTAAAAAAGAAAATACAACAAAAAATACAAGCAAACATTTGTAAGTTTCCGCATGACTTAAGGTTCTGTAACATTTTTGAATAGTCAAACAAAACAAAAGAAAAAACAAACAACAAAAAAAAAAACGATCCAAAAATATAACAAATCACTAAAATATCTTTATGAATTACACATTTTTGCAATTAGTTTTTTAGTGCAAAGTTAAGTTTTTAGCATAAACAAAATATGAGAAAAAGAATACAGAAATAAAACAAAAGAAAGAAAAAAAAAAAATGAACACAGTTTTTAAATTGCAAATTCAACTAAATATAATTACGTTTAAGTTGTACTATAAGTAAGAGCTAAGATACCCAGAAACACCCTCCAACCACAGCTAGATCATAAGCAGGCCAGTTCTTGTTTCAGATTCTATTTCGGACTGTTCGATGGGTCGATTTCTCACAGAGCAGGAATTTTGATAATAAAATTCAATGATTTGCAAGCTCTGTTCGTATTGTTAGTCTATTCAAGGAGCATTTTTGGCATTGCCACATGTTAAGAAACAACAAATAGCATCAAAATCATACTTTATAAATTACACAAGGCAACAAAAATTAGACTTTTTTCAGTATATTGAAGGGTCGATGGTGATTATAGATGAGTTTCGTGTGTTGAACACGAATATGTTTTCAGAAATGGTTCATCACGTCGAGATTTTTAGTAATTAGAGCTAAAAGATACAAAAAATGCCTTATTTGACTCTTTTTTTATACGCGTTTAGCGGAGAAGCATAACTTCTGTTTTGACTGTCTTTGATACATATAAGAACTGATGGAAGAACTACTCATTAACTTAGAAAAAAAACTATCCCAAACAATTCTACGATTTTTTCCAATGAAGATAAACCATTTTTAGTAATTGTATCCGAGTTCGCAGATTTGCTGCCCCAATGTAAGCAATGGGTTTTTTTGAAAATTTTTCTTTGAAATTCTATACAAATTACTAGCTGGTTGTACTGTTTCTGCAAGGGCATACTTGTGTGCAGTAGACAGTTTTGGATTCTTATTATCGAGACTATGAATTCAAAATGGTATATCTTCGCTTAAAATAATCGTACAATTCTTTGGGATAGTTTATTTTAAAGTTAAAAAATAGTAATTTACGATAATGTCAAAAAAAGTCAAAACTAAAGTGTAGGTTCCCCATAAAACGCGTCTGAAAAGGGTCAATATAGGTAACTTTTGCAACTTTAAGGGGGGAGCCTGCTTTAGAAGCTTCAAAAAATCGATTTTTCAGATGCCTTTTTTGGGAAGGAAAGAAATATTCGATTGAAACGAAACATTTAGGTTTTATTGTTATATATTTCAATAGTCTTCTCAAATTTTTTCATTAAAATCTATGTCATATTATGCCTGGTACAAGCATTTCGCCGTGGCGCCTCGAGTGTGCATGTGTCGTGCTGCGGGAAAGATGCAGGTCGCAATTTCCATCTGAAACAAAAAAACCCCAAAAATTTTCTATTTTCAATAGTGTAGTTAGTCTAGTCTAGTTAAACCAAGAAAATTGAACAAAAAGAGAGAAATTCAAAAAATTTTCGCAAATTACAAACAAAAAATCCTTTATTTTGAAAAAAAATTCACTTCAGATTGTTTAAAAAGTGGGTTAATCATAACTTTCTTAAGGATTTTTAGGTTCAACTAGAAGAGAATTTAATCCCGAATACAATAAATTTTGTCTCGTTTCGATAGGACGTTTAATTTTTTCCCTATCTTTCCCGCCAATTAGGAAAAATCGTACAAATGAAAAACCGAGAAATCGCACGGCAAAGTTTTTGAATATAAAAAATTTCGACGCTTGCTCACTATTTCTCCTGTAACTTTAAAAATATTTTGAATTTGCTTCTGAAATTTTAGGGACACATTCTTGGATAGTTTGGGTAGACATTTATGCAAAAAAAAAAAATTCGATTTTTTGAAGCCTCTGAAGCAGGCTCCCCCCCTTAAGCTCAAATTACTAAAAATCTCGACGTGATGAACCATTTCTGAAAACAGATTCTTTTTCAGCACACGAAAATCATCTAGAATCACCCCCAACCCTTCAATATACTGGACCTTGTTGCCTAGTGTTATACAAACTGCAAGGGTATATAAATAATGGTCGAGCCAAAGTTGGCTTACCTCTATTTTTATACCCTTGCAAAGAGTATTATAATTGTATAGAAATATACACGTTTTAATGAGCACGGGATTGTAAATTTGTAATTGTATTGATTCACAAAAGTTGATAGGGTCGAGACCAAAAAATTCTGAAAGGGTGTGAAGGTAGTATAAAAACCCTGTCTGGGTTTAGTCTGATGAGCTGCCGTTTTCTTTTTATATTGCACTTTGAACTTTTTAGCTTCAGAGTAGAACTAACGATTCCATATCTCGTTAACTATTTTGAATTCTGCTTTTATATCTTTAACAAAGTTGTTGCTCTTGGCTTGGCATACAAAACATTTCTCTGTAGCAAATCCAAAAAATTATATCTTCATACACAAAGTTACAAAAGTTGCCCAAAAAAGCCAAGTTTTGACCAAATTTCTACAGTTTTTCAACTTCATCTTGAAACCCGTTTCAAATTTCGACAAGTAATACAGCCCAAAGATGTAGCTAAGACCAAAATAAACAAACTTTTAAAACGAACCAACTACATTTAGTTACACTTTCATATAGTACTTTCATATAAAACTCGAAAAAACGAACATTTTCGGTAAAAAACTAAAAAAAAATAAATTTTTTTAAATTACAGTTTTTAAGTTATGTTTTCTTACTATTTTCTTGATTTAATACAAAACAATCGAAATTTTTAACTGTGTCAGCCAATTGGTATCAAAAAATTTACATTTTTCGAGTTTTGGTTTCAAATCTACATGCTTAAGGGCCTGTAACTATACAAAGGACCAATCGAATGAAGTTGGTATGTTCCAATCGTTTGTTTAAGTCCAAGCTACGTTTTTGTCCTGCATTGCTGAATCAAATTCGTAACAGTTTTCAAGACAAAGTTGAATTAAGCATGTGTGTAGTGTTGGGTAAAGTGTTGAAAGTTCATATTTACTGTAACATGTTCTCCGATTTAAGCGAAATAAACTTTGTTGTATCAAAGAAATGAGTCAACTGCAACAAATCAAAGTTGCTGTACTGTTAGTAGTTGCAGTTGACATCAGTTGTTCAATTGTGTTCAGTTCAAGGTAAATTTTGTTTCAAGGTTGACGCACTCTAGCACAGCTGCAAGTCTTCATACAGACAGACGGACGGACTGATATTCGGATATTGCTATACTGAATCGGTTGTTCATGTTGTTCAAGAATATGTATACGTTTGTACAGTCGGAAATGATCATGCTGTTCACATTTGCTCGACTTAACTATACCCTAAAAGGCTATGAGTGACGGATATAGCAATCTCAAATTCATTTTAACTCAATTGTAATCGCTTTGCCTCACTAATTTTTTTCAACAGATTGTTATATAAGACAAAATTTCGAAAACACTGAGTAACTTAAATAAGAAAAGACACTATTTTAGCATTAAATAATATCTGATCATGCTCACCCTTTGTAACTAATTGTCTCGGGCTTACGATTTGAGTTACAGCGAATCGTTACATTTTTCCAGTGTCATTCAGCGTAATTGTTGACCAGACTTTTTGAAAATGCTTCAATTAGGGTCACAGAAATCACTTAGTTGTCTTCATACTTATTGTACTACTTCTGGACAAATGTGAACAAATGTCTTCGATAATGTTAGTGTCAGGGCAGTAAAACAGAGTCAACGTTTTGGTCTTTGATCCGCTAGTGTACAGCCCAAGCGATATAGATGGAAACATTGTCATGCTGGTACGTCCATGACATATGATCATAAGTCTCCGAAACGTGGGGAAAAGCCTTTTAAAGCACGTCTTGAACACATTTGCGCATCGTCGAGGTGACAAACTGGAGCTGCATGTTCCATAAAACGATATGGCTCCGCACACCATTACTTCACAGTGAACAAAAATAATACATATCGTGGAAATAGTAATGATAGCCATCCGGTTCACTTGAGGTTGAACTTTTCTTCGTAGGAGACGTCCACCGTCATAAGCACACCTTATACCACGTCATGTGAATTCTGGAGCAATTCGTCTGAAGTGAATACACATGAGCCTCACAAATCGATGATTTATTTCATAGTGGTTACCGCACGGCTGGTCCGTTTGTGCAAGTGGTGTGTACTGGAGACGCCTTGTCAGCAACCCTCATAAAATTTATACGTTACATCAACAACAAGTCGATAGCCGTGTCGTATGATGAGTGTAGCTGCAATCTGATATGTAACGCAAGACCTTAGGGATCGTAAGAGATCGAGGTCTGACATGTATGGGGCATATGTTTCGAACATTCTCCGGGGGCCAATTATCAATGCAACAGCCCACACCCACTCCCGCAGTTGGTAAGAACCATAGACTCTAATTAAAAGTCTAAGTTGGTTCCTTTGTCTTGTTTAATGCGAAACCATTTGATGTTGGTCTGAACGATCTGACTTCATTCGCATCTTTGCTTGTGTGTATAGATTTGCTTTCCGCACAAATAGGAAAGCAGATGACTTTAAAGGCCCTAATAGGCTTCTACTGCATTTTACTGCCACTTTACAGAGGCACCGCCCGTGGCAAGATTGTGGATTATATCTCTTCACGGCGCCCTGAGGCTTAATGTTGCTCAATCACAAAGTTGTAATATTCTCTACCGTACGCTCTGGAATGTTGGTTGGATCTTTCTTGATGTCGCCAGCCAGAATATCGATCAATTGGGAGTCCAATTGCAAATCTCCCCCCTTTAAAAGGACTGATTCAAACGCTTCATATGGGGCTTTGACGATTTGTCCATCTTTCTAGTCGCCTGTGGTGTTATTTGAGTTTCTTTGGCTGATTTCTTCGTCCTTGTCGACAGGCTCCATCTGTAGCCCAAAGATTTTGTTTTCAATGCTAGCGCCTCCAAGCTTGGATTGTCAGAAAACGATAGCTTTCGTGCGACCACATTAGACAGAGGTACCGAAACAACCTTTAACACCGCTCTCTGCTTCTATTTGGTTTGGATGTTCCTTTGATTTTTCGGTCAGTGTTAGCTTGGCCTTTTCGTTTTAAATAGATGTGGACAGCAAACTGAGATAATTTATTTTTAAATATTTCAGCCAATGGATCATGAACAATATTTATTTTTTTCTCTTTGTATGTATGTGTATTTTACAACCAGTTTGAAGTAACAAGGAACTAGTCCAACAGCGTCGATTTCAAAGACTCTAAAATCGGACAAAAAACACGGACAAAACATTTTTTCAGCACTGGAAAGCTGTATATGTACTCAATGCGTTGCTTATACTCGTATGTAAGCAAATAAATGCAAACACCTTTAATCCATATATTTTGTATTTTTGTTTATAAATTTTATGAAATTTTTTTTTGTCAATTTTTGTTCAACTTTCTAATGTTTATTTTCAATACGTGTAAATTTCAGAAAAAAAGAAAATGAAGTTCACAATGAAGTTGCGTACGCGTACACGTAAAAGATGCTTTCACATGCGTTTACGAAGCTACAAGAAGTTGTACTAAATCATTTCAAGAGACGAAGTAAAGCCAAATACACTTTTCCATTTTTTTTAACCTTTTTAAAACATTTTAAAACATTTGTTGTTTGTTAATATGTTCCTTCTTGTAAAATCTTGAAATAAACTAAAACATTTTCTTTTCCATTTCACACAGACGAGACACATATCTGAATTTTAAAAACGAGAAAATGAAACAAATTTTTAGTATAAAACCAAAAACAACATATTTATATTAAAAGTTGCCTTTAAAACAAGTTGCCTTAGAAAATAATAAAAATAAACAAATCCAAAATAAACCACAAAATATATATGTACACAAATTGTAATAGTTATACACCACCAACATATTTTATAGGCCACACACCATGGAAGCAGCAGAGCAACTAAAGTCATAGAATTTAATTTTCGGATCGAAAAAAATAACCACAACCAACACGAAAAAAGGGGACAAGAAACTATATAGTTAAATGTAAGAGAGCTATCAAAATAAGTATGCAACCTTTTGATTTTTTTTTTTTAGAAAAGTACGGAAAATACACTTAGAGTTATATATACAGGCTGTACATATTGCTTCAAAGAATCGCCGTATTTTTAAACTAAGCAAAAATACACAATTCAAGATGAAAGATTTTCTACTAGCCAATAAGTCACCAAAGTTTGTATATAAAAATTACTAAATAATATTTGAAATAAAGTATTTCAAAATATCATTATTTATGAATTTTTTATGGAACTAAATAGCAAATAGTAGGAGTTAGTCAGTTTGAAATAATCATTATTTGGATCTCTTGATTCATAAATTATATATGAAGTTTAAACACAAAACGAAGAAGTGAAGCTTACTGGATGACAATTGTCATCTATCTATGATAATTTCATGATAATTTAAACTCAAAAAATTTTGAAAATTTTGGTATATTTGATCAATTTTGTAAATATCGCGATTTTTTGGACAGTTTGGTTTACCCGTTTGATCAACACCTCCCACATTTACCCGTCTATTTGCCCGTCTTCATGTCAATCGTAACTCGTATAAGAATTTTTGCAAATTTGTAACATTTTTAAACCGCTCAACCATCAAATCTTCTCTATAATCTAAATCTATAATCTAAATCTATAATCTAAAGGGAATCAAACCGTATTTCGTATTTTGGTTCCGGTTCTGGTACGTACCGAAACTTATGTTTCGGTAAAAGGTTCTGTTTTGGTTCTAATATTATTTCGGTATTCGGTTTCTTATTTTTTGCGTCCTTCCGAGCGAAGACATAATAATTACACCGCGGCGGTATTTCCCCCTTTTCTAAGACATACATAAATACAATTGTAGAGACTTTGCCAAGTCTACTGAGCACCCAATGCATGGGGGTGGTCAATAATTTCATCTTCTTTGTTTTGAAATAATTTTAAGCTCATTTCCCTGAGCAACAACAAGGCTGCAAACCTCTAAAACTCTGGTTTTGGTTCAATACTTGTTTCGGCTAACGTTTAACTCAATTTAAAGAGAAATACTTAAAAAATACACAAAATAATATTCCGATTTTCTTTATATTTTGAAAAGCCCGTTCAGTTTAGTCTTCAATGATGATTTAAAAGGTTCGTAGACCCAAGTTATATCATTAATCGCTTTATTTTTTTTTTGAATCAACTTAGTAAGTGTCTACAGATTCATCTTCTGAAAGTGATATTGAAGGCAAAGTAAAACTATGAAAATTGTTAACAATTATAGTTGTTAAAGATATTCAAGAATTATGGTTTAACTCCTTCTGGAGGTACCTTAACCAATTGTACGATTAAAGTGAATTTTTTGTATTGCGTTCCCAATGACCCTGTCCACATTTGCTGAATTTTCCAGATTTTTATCTTAAGCCCTTAAAATCTAAGATAAAATTATTGTCGTTGTGTGTTGCAAGTACAAAAGTACCCATAAAACGCGAACCGAGGCTTTGTGTTGTACTCAGGGCTTAATCCCGAAACGAATTTCGGTTCCGGTACCGGTACGTACCGAAATGGATGCTTCGGTTAAAGGTTCTATTTCGGTTTTCGGTTTCAATACGGTACCCGGATTTTTATTTCGGTATACCGGTACGTACCGGTATAAGTAGTACTTATTTTTAATATTGGAAAAATTACATTCTGATATAAAGCTAATCCATTTTATTCCTGTGTAATAAAACGAGTCAAAATTCAATTCAATTGTGATTGAGTCCATACAACATCTTAGCAGATTCATTATAAATTTTACGCCAGAGAATAGCCCTTCCACGCTAACTTGCGTAGCTGGAACAGAAAGCAAGACTTTTGATATCACATACAATTGCGGGAACTTTTTGGATAATTTTCACCACCAGTTAAGAATGTTTACATGGTTTCGAGCATGTGGATGGAATCCAGTAGCTTTTTTGTTGACACAAATTATGTATTTTTATCACCAAGTTTCTTTTCCTACAATATCATATGTGCCTCAACTTCGTCGACGCTTTTAGTTGAACTAGTATCAAAACTGCCTTCATTAAGCAGTGATTGATCAGCAACCGACGAAATTTGTGCATAAATATTTTTAGTAAAAGATTGATTCAAGTACAATTTTTTTGCTCAGTACTTAGCGTTACGTTATAACTAGGGTCCAAAAATATGCCACATAAAAAAGCATTGTTTTCAAAAAGTGATTTCCCTCGATTTCTTTGAGTTTCTTTGAACAAACGTTTTCGCTAAGAGGACGAATTTTTCCATATTTCCAATATGCAGTGTATCCAAATGAAAAATAAAAATCCCCCAAAACTAGATTTACGGCTTAAAGTTTAGTTGTGGCCACCTCCGCTGGTTCTAATATGCGTACAATTTCGCGAACTGTGTCCCACTCTTTCTGGTGCAGAAGAAAGTAGTTCTCTGCAGCCGCTAAACTGGAGCAAATGTTGAAGATGTCTTCCGGATGGAAATATTTTGGCATCCTGACCAAAACTAGGATGCGCTCTGCAAAGGTAAAAAAAAACCAAACTGTACCGGTACCAACGTTTCGGTTTCGTTCCGGTGCTATCGGTTCCATTAATAACGGTAAACGGTTTCCGGTACGTGATTTGAAACGGTTTATTTCGGTTAACGGTTCCGGTATTAAGCCCTGGTTGTACTGTGTTATCGTTTAGCTTCTTGATTTTGCGAATCAATCAATAAAATTCGAGGACCTCAAAACATGGATAATTATGGGAGCCGACTTTAACACTAATTACCCTAGTTTACACCATTTTCGAGCTCGACCATTTCCTGTGTAAATCCTTTTGCTGAATCCAAAAATGCATACCAAAAATTTTTTAGTAGGTCCGTTTTCGAGAAATCGCGAAAAAGCTCAAAGTACCTTGAGAAAAGTGTGAATATCTTCGGTATCGGTTTGTTCATTATGAAAAAGTAATGTTTTCTTGGAAAGTAATTAAATGCCCTATCATTCATTCATACACCACTTTTTTATTTTTGAAGTTCAATTGGCTTTTATAGGCAATTTTGTATTGAATTTATCACTTTTTTTAAAAAAATCTAGATTTTAAGTACGATTTTCACCACGAACAAAATTATGCAAAATTTATTGATTGCTGGTCACTAAAGACTCGTCTATTAAAAATACAACGCCACATTTTTCATTGAAATCCATAGAAGACTATAGAAGTTATTGGCATTTAAGTAAAAAATGCAACGTTTCAAGTTCATAATAGGCCTGTAATGGCGATTGTTAGACTATGTCGCACTATATAGACAAAAAAAAAAATCTCTTGGCTGTAGTTCAGATCAACGTATACTTAACTAGGTAGCCGCACTCGCTCTCTCACAGCTTCTTATAAAAATACAAAAGAGAGCGAGAGCTAGAGAGTAATGAATTTCTGTACTCGTTTGAGTCAAAACAAAGAAGTTTGTACGTGCATGCAAGATATATGTACATATGCGAGTTTACTGCTGCGACTAAGACCAGCATACTTAAATAAATATAACAAAAGAAATACATAATAATACATACATACATAATTCTTGCATATAGAGCAGTATGGAGGCATAGCAAAAATACAAAAAATTCTCAAACTAAACTAAGAAGCAGAACACAAATTTTCGTCGGCGGAGATGCGTCGCTCGCAACTGTTGTTTACAGACTGACATTTAAGAAGGAAGCAAAGAGAGCGAGAGAGCGAGTGCGGCTACCTAGTTAAGTATACCTTGGTTCAGATATCTTAATGTTAATTTTGTTGAACCGATCGTTAGCTTGGGTTCGGAACAGGTTTAGGGTTACTTAATTTGGTCACACTTGGTTCTGCTTAAGGTTCGGTTCGCAGTGAAACAAATGACGTAGTTCCAGGTTCAAGCTGGTTCGGTTTAAGACCGGTTTGCAGCCCTGCTTTGACTATCGTAATCGTAAATGGAAAATTCCACGACAATCATTTTTTTAAAAGAAAGTCAAGCCAGAAACCTTGATAATCAATATTTTTAAACCTTATACTGCATATGGGCATTTCTTAAATGTCGAATAACACATTAGTACGCATTCAAAGTGAAGAAAAGTATATGCCAAAACATTATTTTATTTTGACAAGAGACGAAACTTATAGCTCTTGATTAGCACTATAATTGGTGCTACAGTTGATTTTGGGCAGTTGTTCATTTTCAAGATAATTATAAAAAACCAATGCATTTGCATGCGATAAAAACAGAAGTCTTTTTCAAGGCGAGCAGTTTAAACACTGATTTCAGCGGATCCTGAAGGAATATTTGAAAGGGACTATTTTAAAATATTATGCGCTGATGTATCTTAAAAATGCGACATTTCGCATGCGACATTTTGTTCCAACATACTTTTTATTAAGGTTTCCATTATAATGCGAAGAAAACTTTAAGTTTATTGCAATCACATAGTTTCTCATGGTTTCTTGTGCATTCTTTTTTGACCATTTGTACCCTCAGAAAGATTTTAGATAGCAAAAGTATTATAAATCTAAAGACACTTTTATCAAAAACGAGAAGGCCAAGCTAACTTCGTCTGTGCCGAAGTTTTTATACCCTTGCAAACGTTGTTTTTGAAATGTCAGAGTTTAAGAACGCTTAGATAAAAATCAAAAACTTTTGTAACTAAAATCCATTTTCCGTCAGATGAACATTTGATTTCGACCAAATTTCGCGAATCTTTTTGAAAACATATCAAATTAACAATCGCCAAGTTTAAGAACGATAAAATTGAAAACAAAAAAGTTTTTCTCACTAAGACTCATTTTCCGACCGATATGTCCTATGGCAGCCTGAAGATATAGTCATCTGATTTCGACCAAATTTATCAAATTAGTTTGAAAGCGTTTAATATTAATAATCACCGACCTTAAGAACGATTTACTTGAAAACAAAAAAAATTTTTCTCAGTAAGACCCATTTTCTGACCGATCGGTCCTATGGCAGCTATAAGATATAGTCTTCCGATTTTGACCAAAGTTTGCAAATCTGTTTGAAAGCATATAATATTAATTATGGCCGAGTTTTATGACGCTAGCATTAAAAACGAAAAAGTTTTTCTCACTAAGACCCATTATTTGACCGATGGTTCCTATGGCAGCTATAAGATATAGTCATCCGATCCGGTTGGTTCCGACATATTAGCAGCGTGCAGTAAAAAGAAGACTCTGTGCAAAATTTCAGCTCGATAGCTTTAAAACTGAGAGACTAGTTTGCGTAGAAACAGACGGACAGACAGAAAGCTCAATCGACTCAGCTCGTCGCCCTTATCAAGAATATATATAGTTTATGGGGTCGGAAATGAATATTTCTATGCGTTGCAAACTTCTGGGCAAAATTATAATACACTTTGCAAGGGTATAAAAAGTGCAAAATTTATGTCCAAATTAGAAAAATTGCTCTAGCGCGGCCGTAAATCCGAGTATTTCGAAATGGGCTATGTATAAATGTAAGATTGGCTTTCATTAATGCAATTTGACTGTTTCCCCATGAAAATTAGATAAAACATAGTGTTATTAACCACTTTTACATTTTTGGCTGCGGTTGACATTTCTGTGGAAATGCCCATATGATCTTTAAGTACGACCTTTGAGATATCTAGCAAGGCTACTTTCATTAATCCTGGTAGAGATTCGTCTAAGCTAAGGAAGATCCTCGTATAGTAATCAGCTTTTGTCGTTCAAGGCCCCGAAGTTATCGGACTACTTTTTCTCATCTAGATGGCGATTCAGCAAAGTAAAATCCTATACAAAAACTGAACTAAGTTCCTATTTATTTTTGTGTTGAAAGTGAAATGAAAATGCATTTAACCCTCCGGTTATTGTTGATTTCAGATGCATCACTCGTCCATTTGATTTTTTATTTGATTATTTTATATGCCTTAAACTTTGAATGGTTTTACTTTTTTCTTGATATTTTTATAAATTGTAAATTACACACGAGTTTTGTTTTACCAAAAAATAATGATACAATTTCTTATGATTTCTTTCTTCTTAATTGGTTTTTTTTTTGTTTTACGTTACTTAAAAAATGCCGTAGACTACATAAAAATGGTTTGTGTAGATTCGTCTTAATGCTAAACACATTGGTGGGGCTCATCAATATCTGGGAGTACCCCCTTCGTCATCGTCTCGTGTAACTAAATCTTAAAAGAGAATGTTGCAAAGCCGAAAATTATTAAAGGGAAACTAAACTAAGATTAAGCGATGTGTGTGTGTGTGTGTATGTTGTTGTTGGTGTTGTGTCTCTGTGGTTTGCATCTGGATGGGTGTGGTTGAATGGACCTCTCTCTCTTTTAGTCGGTAAGGAAATGTGGCTTCAAGTGCTTCAGCATGCCAAAGGTGCGGAAACGTCGTATCTTCATAACCTTCATAAGCTCATCATCGCATATGGCAAATTGTTTATTTTTCGGATCGTACAAATCACGCTCCTTAATGATGGCCCACACCTTCTTGACAACCTCGTGACGGGGCAAGGAATCGGCTCCCATTAGGGCAGACAGTTCGGGCGAGAGATTGTAGGCGCGTGTAAAGCCAGTACTTTTGCGTGTACCGCCACCACCACCACCAGCACCACCGCTACCGCCGCCGGCAGCCTTGCCCTTCTTCTTTGCTGGCGGTTTCTTGACCACCTCATAGTCGGAATCAGAACCGGCATCGCTTTCAGTGCCCGAATCATCGGCACTGAGTGTCTTGCGCTTCTTCTTGGCCGGCGCCTTGTGCTTGGTCGGCTGTGGTCGCTTCTTCTGTGCCGGCTTTTTCTTCGACTTGGTCTCCGCCCCGCTGCTGCTGCCATCCTCCTCGCTGGGCTCGCTCTCCTCATCGGGCTCAGCATCGGGATCCTTCTCATCGTCTTCATCCTCTTCCTCATCCTGCTGCTCATTGATAACCTCCATGACGATTTTATCGAATTCCTTTTTGCGGCTCAGCAGCGAGCAATTCAACTTGCCCTCCACCTGCTCACGCACACGCTTGGCCGAAATGGTTGAGAGATCGGCATTCTTGAGCACGGCTTGAATCTCGCGGCGCAACTCATCGCTGGCAATATCAGACATTTTTGTTTCTTTTTTTTCTTTTTTTTTTGCTTGGTGGAACCCTTCAGACACGTTTCTTCGTCAGCACTAACCAAGGCGAAGCAGGGAGGGGGCGGAAGATGAGAAAAAGTATACAAAAAGTGGTTAACTCAAGTTGTGTTTGATTGAAAAATGGTTTACTAAAGACTAACTTACCCGTGTGGCTGGTTTTTCTATAGTTTTTCACAATACTTTAGCGATTTTCTTAGTTAAAGACAAGCGGCAGCGGCTCCTTCTATCTTTTTTTTTTCCTTTTCTCTTTTTAGTCCGGCGTCTGCCTAGGGTTGCCACAAAACGATAGCAATGCGCTAAGCGACTCTGTTTTTAATAGAGATGAGCGGTAGCAGTGATTGAGTCGAACGTGAATCACTACTATCGTGATAAGTGGTAACGTGACTAGTGGTATTGCTGAAAGTGATTTTGAATTGATCAAATTTCCTCGAAGAACCAATTACTTAACTTAACTTCTTAATTTTCAAAGAAAAATGGACCAATGATGCCTCGAGACCAAAATCCGCAGCAAATAGTGTCACGTGGAGGGTGGAGAGTTGACTTCGATGGTTGTTCACGCACATTTTCAACAACCGCAGTAATGTTTTCCGTCGAGCGCACCGCACGAGTACGTACACGGGATGGTTTATCCACCAACATTCAAGTTTTACGAACTCGGAGCTTAGGGGACACGAAAAGAGGTGATTGGTGCGGGCCAAGTCCACATTCTATTAAGGAACCTGCGTTTCCCAGATCGCTGCTGGGCCAAGAAGGTTCTGGCTGATCGAGGGAGGATTAAGAGGAGGGAGCCTACCCTCCAGGATGATGTTAACCTGGTAGAATTGGATTAAACTGGAAACCAAGGTGGTTGGGCGGTTTTCTTGGCTTCGGCACATGACGTCGGGGTGATACGATTCTTGCCAAGGAATTGGCGGACTGATTGGAGTTCAGTTCGGAGGTCGAAACGCACGTCCTTGGAACTTCTAGACATATCCAGAAGGGTACAGGCGAGGATTGGGTGCGATTCGATGTGGCATCCAATAAAAACTGTTGCGTGAGTAATGTGTTCTGGAGCGCAAAAAGGGTCTTTCCGTCAACTGATTCAGTTTTGCTTTCACGAAATCTAAATCAAATCTAAATCACTTTCAGGAATACCACTAAAATCGTACAACATAATACAAAATCACAGTCACAGATTTTTAAAAGTAACTGTAGATCGCAGTCACAGCGCAACTTTGCTCATCTCTAACTCGGTTGTATGTTAAATTAAAATTTACTCTTGCATACTAAAACCCATTAAATATGTTTCCTCATAACTAAATTTATTTGTTTTTTTTACAATTTACTAAAAATAACAACTAAATTCAACTAATTAAGTACCAAAATTTAAAACCAAAATTCAAAATTAACAGCTCTCTAGCTGTTGCCAACTATCGCTATCGATTGTATCGATATCGATTGTTAAATCGTTATTGCTATCGGTGCAAAGAACGTCGCGTTTTATTTTTGTTGTTCACTTTCTGAATTTAATAACAATTATTAAGTGTTTTAAACTAATGCAATATATTTAGTTCAGTGCTCAAATGTGGAATAAACGTTGAACGTTGTCAAGGTGCAGCCACGTGCCACGGAAATTGCCTCAACTGCAGCAGCTGCAGCCACAATAACAACAACGCCTTCGCAGCAACAAAAAGAAGCAGCAGCAACAACAACAACAACAACAACAAGCTTTGGCTGAGGTAATTTTTGCTATTTTTTATGTTGTTTTCTTATTGTTTATTTTTATAGTTGGAGTGCGTAAGTGTGTGTGTCTGTGTGTGTGTGTGTGGATAAGTGTGCGAGAGAGCTTTGATTCTAAATTTGTTATTTGGGTGCAACCTGGAGACGTCTCGTATTGTGGCAGGCAGAGATTTTGGTTATATTTATTATAAATGTGCAAATTATTAATAAATAAATTAGCTTAAATAACTGGTTTGGGCCGGTGCTTCTTCTTGTTGCCTTGGTCTTTGTTTTGCCGGCATTTTTTGCGACGCCCTTTTTCCAATTGGGAAGGAAGTTTACAATACATACAACAACACATCTGTATGCATTTGTGTGTGTGTGCATTGCACTTACAAAGTCGTGATGAGTTTGTCGTGTGCCACTTGTTTGCCTTGCTGCATAGAGAAAATATATATCTTTTTATCACCTTGCCACTTGCTTAGCACCCCACAACCCACTTTTGTGTGGCGGCCTCCTCTCTCTCTCCTCTTTGCAAAACATTACACTGCTTGAACTGCTTGCTGGTTATTAGCGAAAAAGTAACTGTAAATTAATTTGGAATAGAGATGGGCGCGTGCCCATCAATTTAACTGTTCGTGACTTTTTGTTTAAAATTTATTTTTTTAATTTGTTTCAATGTCTTACCAAACTGCCCTCCTACAAAAACTACATTTTCTTTTTCTATATTTTTTCCCCCAGAGAATTTCCATAAATATTTCCAATTAGTGAGAGCAAACACACATTCGTCTTGTCTTAGATCTCTTGTTTTCTATTTTGCAATATTATCTGATTTTAATATTTATTGCAGCGGCTGTACGTTGTCAGGCAGTTTGTATGGCATCATTTGTTATAGTTGTTGTTCTCGCGTTAGTTCGAATCATGTACACATATATATTTCTGGTGCTAACACACCCACAATAGTCGTATCAGGCGTATACTTTCAGAAGACACTGTACTTCAAGCAATTAAATTAATGACATATATCATCATCATATCACATATAAATTATATGACAGATTTTGAAATCAACAATTTTTTGACAAAAAAAAGACCCCTGGGAAATCGTTGTAAATCGTTTAAAGAAATAGTCTGAATTGTATACGTATATACCAGTGGTGTCCAAAATGCCAAAAGCCTATCCCATGGGAAAGGAACTCATAATTCTGCCAGCGCACAGTGGCCGGTTTCGCTGTTAACTTTTGAACAGAAAGAGATATTTGAAAAATTTCAAATTTATGAAAATAAATATTTTTACTAATTAAAAACTAACTTTTGATTAAATTTTCTTAATTTTAAGTAGTTTTGCAACTACATTTTTAATAAATCGTTTTCAAAAAGTTTTAATATTTTGCCTATTTCTTACAAATTTTTAGTGTATTAATCTTTGCATTTTGAAAGACTATTCTGAGTCACCCTATTGACCTCAATAATGATCTTAAATTCATATTAAGGCTACTGAAATTCTCTATCACCTTCCCCTTGGAATTTTTCAAATATCTCTTTTTCTGTTTAAAAGTTACGATCCGACCCAACTCTCGTGCACAAGGAAAGTTGCTTTCATTTCATATCAATACATAGATTAATCATGCATATTGATAGGTTCAAGTCGCTCATACTCGTAAGAGGCAAAAAAGGGCAAGAAATATGTATTTTACAAAAATTTTCACTCTAGGAGCGTGAACTAGCGTGGATGCATTTTTTACAGTCCGTCAAAGTTGGAAAATATGGTACAAAAGTAGTACTTAAGTAAAACGTCAATCACTCAACTAATTAAAAAAAAAATTTATTTTTTAAAATCATTTTTCTTTAGAATTGATGCATCTTTTAAAAACAAATCGCCAGATTCCAATCGGAATATCCGTTTGGTTTTTATACTTTCCCAAACGTGACATTTGAAACCAAAAACGAGAGCGTAAGTTAAAGTCGGCTCTAACCGACTTCGATATACCCGTTACTCATGGAAACAAATGTTTAATAGCCTTACTGTATGCCTGAGGTGGGTCAGCCGAAAAGTATGCAACATTTTTTAACTCGTCTCTCTCTCTCGCTCTCTCTCTCTCACTAAGATTGCTGCTGAACGCAATGCTTAGGTTATGAGTGGGGTGGGTGGTGGGTGTTAACTGACCTTTTTTTGCTCATAACTTGAGTATCGTTCATCCGATCTTTATCATTCCTTCAGCAAATCGATAAATAATTTTAAGAACTAGATATATCTAGAAAGTACGAACCATTTATCATCAAAACTGTAGGAGATATGACGTTTTTTCCAAATTGCGGGGGCGTGAGGGGGCGTGGCAAAAATTGAAAATAAACTTGATCTGCGTGCAGACAATAGGAGTCTACATTTCAAATTTGGTTGCTCTAGCTCTTCTAGTCTCTGAGATCTAGGTGTTCATACAGACGGACGGACGGACGGACGGACGGACAGACGGACAGACGGACAGACGGACATGGCTATATCGACTCGGCTGTTGATGCTGATCAAGAATATATATACTTTATATGGTCGGAAATGATTCCTTCTGCCTGTTACATACATTTGCACGACTTTAGTAGACCCTTTTACTCTACGAGTAACGGGTATAAAAAAAATCCAAATTTATGAGTTTGAAAATTAGAAACCCAAATAATTGACCAAATTCAATAATCCAAAGCTTTTTGGGCTAGTTGGAGTTCCCTTTATTAAATAAAATTTATTCGGTCAAAAACATTAATTGTTGATTTTTGCAACTCTAAACCGCAGCCGACACACGTATAGATAGAGAGAATAGTTGTGTTCTATAAATAGCACGCTCGGCCGCAAGCTCTCTTAGGATGCGCGTGTTCGACTTTTTGTTCTCTCACGAGGCATTTGTTTGTTTACTTGTTGCTCATGTTACAATGTCAACGTTTATTTCGTGTATCGCTGCTACGCACACAAGCGCAATGCTTGATTGTGTGAGTTTGGACACAATTGGTATAGACCAGGCATGCCCAAAAGCAGCATACGGCAGAGCACTCACCAATACTCACAAAAAAAAGCACCAATACCAATAAGGACGGCGTGGCGTACCAGTTGTATGTGTGACTGCTGGTGCGGGAGTTTGTATGTTCGATCCCGCCTCGGACCATCTAATAGAAAAAGTTTTTTCTTTCTTTCTTTAGAAAATCACATGAAATTGTTGTTGGCCAGTTTGCTTGCGAGCGCAAACACCAATCATCTACGCGGCGCATACACAGTAAATCGTTTGCATGTGTGTCGGTTTTGTATACCTCGCGCCCTGCATGTATACGATCATTGATTTCCTATCTTCGGTACCCAAAGAGAATACGGCTGGACATCGCTGGTAATAGACTAATAAAATATATCGATACAAGAATATATAAAAATATCAAAAATAAACATCGATAAAGCTGATAATAATCAAACCCAAAACTGAGAAAATAACTCAAATCTGCTAAATAAATGATAATAAATGATACCTTTATAGGATTTCCTAGCCGCGTCTCTTCTTAAAGAATCGATTATAACACTTTCGTCCAGGGCTTAATCCCGAAACGAACTTCGGTTCCGGTACCGGTTCCGGTACGTCCCGAAATGCAACCTGCATAGCTGGAACAGAAAGCACGACTTTTGAAATATCAAACAATTCTGGGAACTTTGTGGTGGATTCTGACCACCAGTTAAGAATGCTCACTTTGTTTCAAACACGTTTAAGTGCGAGAAAAGTGTTAATGGAATCCAGTAACTGTTTTGATAGAGATCCAGTGTATACAAATGGAATAAAAATCACCAAAAACAAGATTTTCGGTTGAAGTTTAGTTGTGGCCACCTACGCTGGTTCTAATATGCGTACAATTTCACGAACTGAGTCACACTTTCCGGTGCAGAAGAAAGTCATTATCTGCAGCCGCAAAACTGGAGCAAATGTTGAAGATGTCTTTCGCTAGCAAATATTTTAGCATCTTGCATGCTCCAACTCGTTACCAAATCTACGATGCACTCTGCAAAGGTAAAAAAAACCGAAACTGTACCGATACTAACGTTTCGGTTTCGTTCCAGTGCTATCGGTTCCATTAATATCGGTAAGCGGTTTTCGGTCCTCAAGAAAAAATTTGTATCGGTTCCGGTTCCGGTACTTAATATGAAACGGTTTATTTCGGTTAACGGTTCCGGTACCGGCTCCGGTATTAAGCCCTGCTTTCATCTAATCAGTTTCGACTCATTTAAAGTAAACTGTCACTTACTCTACATTTTATAATTGTGTGCATGATTTATTTTCGAGTTTTCAAGCAAAAAACATTATTTTATGTATCCCAGCCAACATTTTCTAAAATTTCTGATTACATTCTAGTCGATTTTTAAGTTTTCTGCTCAAAATAGTGATAAATGCGCTAGTTTTCTGATAATGAATAATACCTTTGTCTGGAGAAAATGGTTTCCTAGCCGCGTCTCTTCTTAAAGATACGATTATAACGCTTTTATCTAATCAGTTTCGACTCATTTAAGGGGGGAACCTGCTTTAGAAGCTTCAAAAAATCGATTTTTCCGAGGACTTTTTTGGGAAGGAAAGAAATATTCGATTGAAACGAAACTTTCAGGTTTTATTGTAATATATTTCAACAGTCCTCTCAAATTTTTTCATTAAAATATATGTCATATTATGCCTGGAAAAATTCACTTCAGATTGTTAAAAAAGTGGGTTAACCATAACTTTCTTAAGGTTTTTTAGGTTCAACTAGAAGAGAATTTAATCCCGAATACAATAAATTTTGTCTCGTTTCGATAGGATGTTTAATTTTTTCCCTATCTTTCCCGCCAATTAGGAAAAATCGTAAAAATGAAAAACCGAGAAATCGCACGTCAAAGTTTTCGTATATAAAAAATCGTATATAAAAAATCTCGACGCTTGCTCACTATTTCTCATGTAACTTTAAAAATATTTTGAATTTGCTTCTGAAATTTTAGGGACACATTCTTGGATAGTTTGGGTAGACAATTATGCAAAAAAAAAATTCGATTTTTGGAAGTCTCTAAATCAGGCTCCCCCGTTAAAGTTAATAGGCACGACTTAGGCCTACGACAAGAATGAGAACGAGAAACTTCATCACTTTGATGATGTTTTAAATATATAATGTCATAAATACATAATAAGAAAAGCCATACGCTTTTTTGTATGGCAAACTCGGGGAAACTCGACTACAGCTCTCTAACTTGCTGTAATTGTATGCATGATTTATTTTCGAGTTTGCCTTAAATCGCTCAAGGGCTCGAAAAACACTCATATGGGCAATAAATGTAAAAATGATCATATATGAGTGTGTTCGTACATATTGAGCGTGTTCAGTAGATTTATTGATCCCTGAGCAGGTAAAATTTGACTTACAATGAGCACAAACGTTGTCAAATACACTGTAAGAACGAGTTTTCTCATTTGTTGTACAATGATCTCACATTAGGAATAATTTTTCTTTAATCGAGTATAACTTTCTTCATTTCAAAAACATTTAAAGCATTTGTTCTCATAAAATTTAAGAATATTTCGTTCTTGTTTTGAATTGCTACAAAAATCTACCTTATATGATGATGAGATCCTCAACTCAATAGATTTGCCCTAAGACCTCACTTATCTGCACTTTTCATTGATGACTCAAAATTATTTTCACAGATTTATCAACTGCATCAACGTTCTACAGAACGTGTGAACGATTAAACCAGAATGTTTAATTAAACAATTAAAACTAACATTATATCACTTCTTTTTTCCCGGGTTTATCTAAACGCCCACATACCACCACCAACAAATAAATAGAAAAAAAAACATCTCTGGCTAAATCTCTAAAAATTCCCTGCTGACTTTATACGCTCTTTTGTTTATAGCTGTTGGAAAAACTAAATGCTCGCCATTTCGTCATTATAAACGACGTCAAAGTAGCAGCCAGCAAAATGAAAAAAAAAAACAACAAAACAACAACAACAACAACTTTTGCACGTTGAAAAAGTTTTTCCATTTTGCCCGATGCTTTTTCCCGAAAGTTTTCACCACCCACGCTTGAAATTCTGACGCGATCGCTGTTATTTCTTTAAACATTTTGTATACCCTATGGCTAAGGTATATGGATTTTTGACAGAAGTTTGAAATGAACACAAAAATCAGTATTTGGCGACTTAAATTCGAAGAATAAAAGCATAAATTTAAGTCTGGACCAAAGCAATTCGATGTCTATTCGTATGTTCTAAACCTGTTGACAACTGAACATGTGACCCTTGCAATCAACAAACAAGAGGACGTTACAGAATACGATTCCACTTGAAAAGATCAAAGTAGGTAAAGGAGAAAAACTGGTCGAGAGGGGAAATGCACACGGTGACACTAGAAAGGATTCATATATATGTAAATTCATACACACCTGATCATATTAATAGGTACACACCGGAATTTTTTAATTATAGATGGTTTTTTCGTACTTTGAGTGTTGACAACTTTTTAATTTTTGATTTTTTTTTGTTGTCAATGTCTGGCCACACTGTGACAAAGAGTTGAAAGAGGGGCTGCCCCGTATATCAAAGCTTTTCTATAAATTGCGAGTCCACCCCACATTTCGCCTGATCATAATAATAGGTACAGTCTCCGTTTCTCACAAGTATCAAGTGAATAATTTTGTAATCAGTGAACTTTTGGTAACTAAAGGTAAATTAAGTATAGCTCCTGTCAATACAGAGAATTAAATAATTATTTTTTTTAGAAAAAATGGGTCGAAATTCTCATTGTACTTAAGAAGAAGCTCGATTGGTTCTTAGTCTGAGAAAAGAAGGCAAATCCAAATTAATGAACAGGTCTCATAATTTTGTGAAAAATGCATTAGAAAGAAAACCAAGACAGGAAACCCGTGGAAGGCCACAAAAAACAACAGAAACCCTTGACCACTACATAGTAACTCTGAGCAAAAAGGACCTATTTAAGTCATCGAAGGCTATTGCAGCCGAAATTAGGAATTCAGTTAGTGCTCCAACTATCCAAAGTCGACTAAAAGATGCCAACCTACCAAGAAGAATTGCCAGAAAAGTCCCACTTATGCGCAAAAAAAATATCACCATGAGGTAAACTTTTGCAAGGGACCACAAAGACTGGGTAGGATGCACCGGGGAGAAAAAATGGAGAAACATATTATGGAGCGATGAAACAAAGATTAATTTGTTTGTGAATGACTGTGAAAGGAATGTTCGACGCCCTAATGGAAAGGAATTCCATCCACGGTTTACAAAAAAAACAGTCAAACATATGGAGGTGGCAATATAATGGTATGAGGTTGCTACTCCTGGTACGGCGTAGGTCCAATTTATCAGACTACGAACAAAATGAATGCTGAAGAGTACAAATCCATATTAGAAACAGTTATGGTGCCGTATGCTGAGGAAAATATGCCATTACGTTGGGTATTTCAGCAAGAAAATGATCCTACACACATCAAGGCTGTTATCTAAATTTTTCGAGGACCAAAAAGTTGACGTTCTGAAGTGGCCAAGTCAGTCCCCCGACCTTAACCCCATTGAAAACTTGTGGGGAGACTTAAAAAAGAAATTGGCAAAGCATTCATTTTCAAATAAACAAAAATTATGGGAAGGTGTCCAAAAACTGTGGTATGAGACACCAGTAGAGACCTGCCAGGCTCTTATTAAAAGTATGCCAAAAAGAATAGCAGTAGTGGCCAAAAATAGAGGTGGATACACTGGATACTAAGTTAGGAAATTCTAATTTACCTAAAAAAAGAACACAAAATGGAAATTTAAAGTTTTTTTTCTTACCAACACATGAAGTGTACCTATTATTATGATCACACTGAAAACGTATCTGAAACAAAAATGATCTCTTTTATGTTATATTATTATTCTATGTTACAATTAAGTTTATTTTATTAAAAACAAATAGTTTAAGAACCAATGAGAACAAATTTTAAGTTTGAAACAATTAATAAAACTGTTTTCTGTTACCTTAAAGTCAGAGTTGATGCGTGTACCTATTAATATGATCAGGTGTGTATATGTAAATTCATATATGGGATATTCCACGTCAACTCGGCCACCCCAATTTTTTTTTTATTTCCAAAAAATTATTAATGGCTATAATTTTGAAGTACTATATTTAGATGAAAATACTCCAAAATGTTTTTCCCCTACCGCCGATAGTTCTCGAGATAATCCGGAAACACATGAAAGTTTAAAAAATCATAACTCTTGAACGGTGCATCAGATTTAATTATACCAAATACCATTTTTATCTAAAATCACGTAAACTTTTCGAAAAAATTATGAGACAACTGTCAGAGCTGTCAAAACTAGTTTTTTTTTAAAAAAAATCGGTTTATTTTATTTTTCTTCACGAGGGTTGCTCTGTATTTGATCCGAATATTTTTTTTTCAGAAAGAGCATATTTTTATGTACATTTCACAAGTTATTTCAAGATGGAAGACAGCCTTTTTGTATTTTCTGTTTTTGTTTTCTGCTTCTTAGCGTCGGAATTGAATCAGCTGTGTCTGCTGTCAAGTTTCCGACGCTCAGGAACGGAAATTTTAGTTTGTCTGATGTATTTCTGGTAATGTCAATGGTAAGTCAAAGTTTAAAAGTTAATCAGAGTCGAGAACGTGGCTTTCGTTGCTTCCGGTGGGAAAAACTTTGACATGAACTGATGCAGAGTAACACGCTTAAGTAGCAATCTATTATCCAATCCGGTAATAAAGCAATGTTGCTTCTGGATTCCAGGAATAGGCTTAGCCCTTTCAAATCTTGTCTTCAACTCAGCTTTTACAATCTCGTGCTCCTCTTTCATATAGAAAAATATATCAATCCCTTGAAAAACATTTTTCGACCATCGAAACAAAGCATTTGGAGTAAGGATAGGTTCACCATGGGTGATTTGGAAGCTTCTACGTCTGGTTACTCTTTAAAAATTGCGCCCACTCCATCACACGCTCCTTTACCGTGGGCAGTTGCAAAATAATGTGCCTCAGCATTCAAGCCGAAATCACGTTCATGATTTAAAAGATTCGCCATTAGGAAACGATTTTGCGTATTGCTTTTAAAGCCATGTATCTCGTCGTATTGAATTCGGAAGCGACCCTTCGTGCACTCCAAGACCGCGGGACTACTGTCAAAATCTGCAGGCGTTCGGAGTATGTCTGCAAATCGTGGAATATAGCCTTTAAACCATCCACCATTTCCTCCAACTCCATCTCTCTTTTAGATTGATTCCGATTTAATAGAGGCTGCTCCTCGTCAAAACTGTCGGAATCTAGAACCCCTTCTTCCCCAAATGTTCGACCTGATCGCAAAGAACATGTAAGTTGTTTCGATGAGGGGCAAGATGATGGCCCTATGTAGCTTGCAGCCTTGGTTCGACAACGACTGCAAATTTTCGCATTTTCTGGTACAAAGGGAAACTTTGCATGTATTTGTGGGGAAATCGTACGTAGATTTATTCCAATGTATCGCTTCTCACCGCGGGGCACATCTATCGCTGTGTGGCATTCTACCGATCAAGCGTTAATAAATGTCACAAATAATGGTCGAACTCAGGACAAACTAAAATTTCCGTTCCTGAGCGTCGGAAAGCTAATGCGCCGCTTACTTGACAGGCAGACACAGCTGATGAGCGATCCCCAAAATGTATTCTCGAGATAATCAACCCTTTAGTCAACTAGATTTCAATGTACTTGGCAAACCGCACACAAAAAGTCTTATTTAACAACACTTTCTTCAAGTGTGTTTACGTCACTTCCGGAGTTCCTCAAGGTCATAAACGACCTTCCTTCTGTCATTGTAAATTCTCATGTGTTGATGTATGCAGACGATGTTAAAATTTGTATACAGCTCACAGACCCCGATTAACATTGTCTGTTGCAAAACGACATTAACCACATTCAATCTTGGTGCATTAACAACTTGCTGTACCTTAACCACTCTAAATGTAGTGTGCTATGTCCTTTTACCGCTCTGCCCCATTTATGGGTAACTATTCCCTGGGCCCGCACAACCTGGAGCGCATACATGCTGTAATAGACCTTGGCGTATTATTCAGCCATAAGATGAATTTTTCTGATCACATTGGGATTATCGTTAGCAAAGCCAAAGGGGTGTTCGCATTTGTTAAACGTTAGTCTAAGGAGTTTGATGAACCATACACCACTAAGCTTCTTTACGTCTCACTTGTCCGACCTATACTTGAGTACTGCTCATGCGTATGGTCACCAGTCAATGCAGAAGCAATTTCTCCTGTTCGCCTTACGTAAACTAAACTGGGAACAACACCGTCGCCTGCCTTCGTATGTGAACAGACTCCGTCTATTAAGCCCACCGTCTCTGCAAGATCGTAGACATATTAACTTTTCAATCCCAGCTAGATCTACACGACAGTTCCGACCAATTTTCTTATATATAAGTAGATCTAATTTCGAATCTCACGACCCGTTTCGTATTATATGCACGTTGTATAACGATTTATACCATTTGTTAAATTCTGAGGGTTCGATGTTGGAAAATGTTTCTAATATTTTGATATACAGCTGCGGCAAAAATAATAGCACCATGACATACATTTTTCTTTATTGATCATTTGTTTAATAACTATTCATATATTTAACTTGTTTAAGGCTTTTATTTTTACTTTAGGCTCTAATTTATCGAAATACAATGCAAGTGTCGTCGATAATAACATGAAATTGAAATATTTACATTAAGAATGTGAACGTTGAACATTTTAGGCGGCAACCAAAATAGCACTACTTCAAAAATAACTTAAGAAAACGAAAAAAAAACGAAAAAAAACCGCGAAGTTCTGGAATATTTGTATTCATTTGTATTCTTCATCGATATAGTGTATTAATATTTGGTTGTAAACCCTTTGGCAGCAATGACAGCAGCACAACGTCTCGTCATAGAATTGACCAAATTTTGGCACCTTTCCCGTGGAATACTGCTCCATGATTCTTGAATGATAGCCCAGAGCTCCTGATTATTCCTTGGTTTTGCATTGGAAACATATTTTTTTACATCAGACCAAAGATTCTCTATCGGGTTGAAGTCTGGAGACTGAGCAGGCCAATCCATTAGGTGAAGGGATCTGTCTTGAAACCACTTACGAGCTTTCTTGCTGGTATGTTTAGGGTCGTTATCCTGTTGGAAGACCCACAACAACGGCATTTCGTATTCCGCATAAGGCAGCATCACTGTTTGCAAAATATCGCAATAGACATGTTGATCCATAATACCTTTTATCCAATGTATTGGACACACTCCGTAATAAGAGAAGCATGCCCAAACCATGATACTCGTTCCACCGTGTTTTATGGTCTTGCAGGTGAAACTCGGGCGGTATTCCGAATTGGGGGGTCGCCGTACATAGGATCGAGATCCTCTTCCTCCAAATAGCACGATTTTGCTTTCATCCGACCATAGAATGTTTCTCCACTTTTCTGCCGGCCAATTCAGGTGCTCTTTGGCAAACTCTATTCTTTTTGCCACATGCTTCGCATTCAAAAGTGGAACTTTTCTCGGACTACGGTCACTTAATTTATAATCTTTTAAGCGATTCCGAACTGTCCTAATGCAAGCCGATATGTTAAGCTCCTTCTTTAGCTCAGTAGCCGGCTTAAAGGGGGCCTTCTTGCACTCGCGAACCAGTCTGTTCACCAGCAAATTAGACATTGCGACTTTTCTACCGCGTGTTTCTGATTTATTTTTATAATTTAAGGCATTACTAATCATTTTATTGGAGCAACCGACGATTTGCCCCACCTGAGCGTAGGTGTTGCCTTCCTCGATAAGCTTTTTAATGATTTCCCTCTTTTCGTCACTACAATGCTTTCCGCGACCCATAATTAATAATTTTTTTGAACTTAATGATAGTGTGGCGACTCGACTTTGCAATACGACGCATTTACTGTCCGCAGACACAACAACAATCATCATGTCGGCGAACACCTGCAGTCTGTTCCTCGGAATCTCAAAAAATCCGTTATCAGTGCTATTTTTTTTGCCGCTCTGTTTTGCACTTCGTTTGCTGAGATGCCTTATACAGAAAAACCCGTTAGCAAATTGAGCATTAACACATTACTCTCAGAGAGATCACATGTAAGCCTATACTGTACAACAAAATTATTAAACCAATTACAAAAAAAACAAAAGATGTATTGCATCAAAGAATTTTATATAACGCAGTGCTATAATTTTTGCCGCAACTGTACTTATCTTCCCAGAGATTGAAAATCTTTGCCTCCGACCACCTGATGTGAGTCGGAGCACATCATAAAAACGTTTTCCTAAATCGGACGGGGGCGGGATTAGGATTAACAATATTTAAAAAAAAAAATTTTTATACTCTGTACCGAAGGTACATAGAGTATATTAAGTTTGTGCAAAAGTATGTAACAGGGAGAAGGAATCGTTTCCGACCCTATAAAGTATATATATTCTTGATCAGCATCAACAGCCGAGTCGATGTAGCCATGTCCGTCTGTCCGTCTGTCTGTCCGTATGAACGAAGAGATCTCAGAGATGGTAAGAGATAGAGGTTTGACATGTATGGGACATATATTTTTTATACTTGCAGGCACATCAAGTTTATTTTCAATTTTTGCCACGCCCCCTCCCGCCCCCCCAATTTGGAAAAAACGTCATATCTCCGACAGTTTTGATGATAGATGGTTCGTACTTTCTAGAGATACTCAAAATTACTCAAAAATTTTTATCGATTTGCTGAAGGAATGATAAAGATCGGATGAACGATACTTAAGTTATGAGCAAAAAAGGGTCAGTTAACACCCCCCACCCACCCCACCCATAACCTAAGCATTGCGTTCAGCAGAAGCAATCTTAGTGAGAGAGAGAGAGAGACTTAGAGAGAGCGCACTGCGTTGTGCGTTGTGTGTTAACTGGCCGTTTGACTCGTGACCAAATGCGAGCTGCGACATTAAGGGTGCAGAGTATGTTATAGTCGGGCTTGAACGACTTTCTTTCTTGTTTTTCTCAGGGGCGTGTCATATGAATGCGTTATTGTGTTAAATAGTTTGGCTTGTAATTGTTGGGTTGTTGTTTCAATTGTGGGTATATTAGCTTCGAAATATAGTTTGATTATTGGTGTTGAACAAAATGCTCCTAATGCAATTCGAAGTGCCGTATTTAATAAAGTTTTTATTGTGGTTTTAATGTTGATTTTGGTGCTAGTCCGTAGATGAGTAAACCGTAGTCTATTTTTGCCAAGCATATGCTTCTGACTATTTGATTTAAAGCGTGTTACATTTTTCATTTGATAGGCATTTTATTATGTTTAGGGACTTGTTAAGTGAGTTCTGTACAGTTTTGATGTGCATTTCGTCACCGATAAAGAAGCACCAGACATATTGCACCAGTCTGTTATATCTGTGAATAGCTTATCCAGGTTGATTTGAATGGTTTTTTTTTTGTTTTTCTTAGGTCAACGATTAAGTTAAAGTCATCAGCGTACGCAGTTAATTGTATATTTTTGTGCATGTCTATAATATCTGCTAAGCTCTATTAAAGGCGATTAGAAATAAAATGACTGAAAGTGGAGATCCTTGGGGTATTCCATTATGCAAATATCAGATGATCAAATAATTGTTTTCTATTCTTAGTTTGCGTTCTCTACATTGCTTTTGCGACACCA